>VYKG01000121.1:0-132091 GCA_011426275.1 Dactylonectria torresensis | reverse complement strand
GGCGTCGTTTTGCTAGCCCTCCTCGTCTGTCTGTGGCTGCTCCTCAGAAACCACAAAAGGAAAGCCAACGCTCGGTCTGTCGCACCGACCAAAACTGCACGTCCAATCACCGCCTACGCCGCTGTCGTTCAGTCCGTGCCACTATACCCAGTCGCCGGAAAGTGGACAGCGCATGAGCCCAAGGAGACGGGAATGGGATGGCCAGTCCCCAGACCACAATCGTGGCCTGAGATCGTCCCCGGCAAACTCGCCGCCGAGCGAGATGGATAGCCCAGGCGTCAGGATTGCTGAGCTGGAGGTGGTGAATTAGATGGTGCTGGATAGAGGAACTTGGGGACTTTGTATGGCAGTACAGGGTATCAGGGCTACGAGGACGGGACGTAGTCTCATCCACATAGCTCATGCGTAAGAATGGTCCGCTCAGGCTGTGGGATATTGGAGTGGATCTACTGTTCTAGCTTGGCAGCTATGGTAAAAGATTTCCATATTGTGTTCCAAAGACGTAGTAACTGACACCTACCCCAGGGTCGCCTGTAGAATCATGATTGGATTCGTAGTCAACCTCATCATCGCCGTGGCGGTCAAGACGCTACATTCCCTCCCAGAAGATCCGGAAACAGTCTCTCATCCTCGCCGTCTGACTTTCCAACTGATACTCGGCGTTTAAACACAAACGGCCCCACAACGAATTGAAGCTTGGCACCAAGTGCGATCCGAAAATTAAATGACCCCCTAGTAGCAACTGTGTTCTGTGGCAAGGTTGGCTTGGCGAGACGCCTTTGCTGGGCGCCTGCAACGAGGCCGTGCGTTGCATGCGTAGCGAGGCACATCGAATGTGCCACCGCCACAAAAAAACAACCCAGGCTTCATCGCTTGCTTTGATGCCCAACACGTGACGCGACGGCGGCCAATACATGGGCGCCAGGGCGCCCGGGCGCACCACCCACAAACTCTCCAGCGTCCCATTGGTTTGAGGCCTACAGAAAACGCCCCCGCTAGGTGAGAAGTCGCAAAGTTGCATCCATAGCCTCGATTACGGTGGGCGATAGGGGGCACTGTTACAAAACCCCCGGTCGTTTCCTTTTGGGTTTAGGCGCTTAACTCCTTAGTCATCTCAGTACTTTAGGACGCTATAGGATATATACTGCGGACTAATAGCGGGCTCGCGCAGTAGCATTCGGCCGTTGACTTTTATACTTACTATATCAGTCGATAAATGGTGGACTGGTTACTACTACTAAAATAGTTATAAAATATGTCCAGAAGATGGTTCTGATAATCTGAATTAGCTTTGAATCTAATGCTATTTACTATTTTATAATTAAAATTCACTTATTCTAGAAATCGCAAGCGCTTAGTTACTCATTCATCTTAATCTTTAGATGAGGAGTAGCTTAGTAAGCCTATAAAGAGTCACTATAGTAATTCCGCTCTTAGTCTATAGTGGATTAGCTTAGTAACCTCCTGCTCAAATGAGTCTAGTAACTTTATTTACTATAGGAAAGGGTGATATTAATTATTCTTATTAAATTAAAACTTTAGTAAAAACTAGATTCCCCCCTTTCTCTCCTTTCTGACTTTTACCTCCTCTCTTCTACTAAAATAAGCCCTCTAAAGATTCCCCCTAAGTATATTTATTATATCTAAGCCAGAAAGAAATATTATAAACTCTTTATTATAACGTATGTTGGTACGAATTATTACAGCTATTACGGCCTAGCTAACCCCTTTCAGCTCTAATATCAAGCCAGGTCTAAAACTCTAGTACTTCCAGGCCTATACGATAAAGTAATAGAGGTTAAGGACTCCCTGCTACGGCCAGTCAGTCTAGCAAGCCAGTTGCTATATAATAGACCGAAACCTATATCATTTATCAGCATTAGACGCACGGCTTAACTGCTCTCTAATGAAGTGTCTGCTCTTAGTACAGTGAATATATAAGCATGCATACTTCCTCCTAAGGCGCTAAGCAATCCCCATTTTATAATAGTTATATTAGCGGCCAGTTAGGCCATTTAGAATATAAAAACCAGTACTAGAAAGCCTATAAGGTAGTAGACAGAGTATTAGTAAGTGCATATAAGTCTCCTGCTTATGAGCTTAGAGACTAGGTATTTTAATGGGCTTATAGTAAAGGTTCTAGAGATAGTGCTGCCTCTAAAAGATATAGTGATTAAGTTCTCCTTAGTAGATTTACTAACTTAGCCCTTATTTACTGCGATTTTATTCAACCATCTCTGTCCGCTCCTGCCTATAATTGATCTTATGAATAGAGACCTATAAAGCCTTTCTTACGCTTTGAGTTTCTCTGGTAAGAAGATCGTCACCGTTCTGAATATTAATAAGTATACGACTCTATTAAGTATGCTTGCCTTAAGGCACTTTAGTAATAATTAGGCAGAATAGTTAAAGGTGCTAGTCATCCTTATATCTATGGATATAGTTGATAAGCAAGAGCTAGTTATACTGCTTAGGCTAAATGAATACTTTACGCTAGTTAAGGAAGAAAAGAAATAGAAGGTTAAGTAAGAAGACCTAAGTCCTACGCTCTAGCGTAAGAAGCGCATTAAGTAGGAAGAACGTGTTAAGAAGGAGAGTCATACTAGGGATATATACTAGGTTAAGTAGGGAGTATATATTAAGGTAAAGCCAGAAGAGCCTATCCTGACTGCCTCCTGCCAGAGCCTAATAGACAATAAACTTAAAGATATTATTAAGGAGATCATTATATATAAAGATATAGCAGACCCCTATAAAGTAGAAGATCCGCTTTATAATCTATTATTTAATAACATCCCTAGTAATAAAGGGAGTGGAGGTATAGTAAGTAAAGGAGATAAAGTAGATAGAGAAGATAATGAGGAGATTTTAGTCCTAGAGTTCGTAAGAGACTAAATTACCTTATTATAAAGTCTAGTTCTAATACTACTAAGTAACCTAAAAGTTTATTACTTAGAGCATTAATAGCGATTAAGCTCGACTGCTTAGTACTAATATTAATAAAGCGCTTCTACTAATACGATCTACATGCTTTAAAGGGATAAAGATCCTTATAATATTTGTTATCTAATAGAATAGGAAGGATTGACTACTTAGCTTCCTTATCTAAAGTCTTGCTATTCTGCTTATTATTATTTATTTCCTCTATATTATTCCTTTCTTTATCCTTATATCTTAGTTTAATAAGTGGTTACTTTACTAGTTCTCTATTTCTAAGTTCATTATAAAAAGCCTGATTTACTTAGTTATATAATGCTTTCTATATGCATTTAGATTCATGAACCTGCATTAAAATAGCAAGGCTTATATATTTAGTAATACCCCCTGTTAGCGCTTTGCGATATGCTAATATAGGCTGTAAGCCACTTTCGATATGCTGAATGATTCTATCTCAAAGGTCTAAGTAGAATCGCTTAAAAGGCCGCAGCTTATCTAGCTCTTAGTAAGTCCTATAGACGATATTATTATAGCCCATTTCGACAAGAACTTAGCAATACTAATACTTTATTTATAGCTCTAAGCAAGTACTAATATTAATATTAGCTAGTAGTCTATGCAGTTCTTCTAAGACTGAACGGTTAATGGGGATCCCCTAGTTATATGCTTTCTCTAGGTTCGGATAATGGTAGTTCATCCAGGGCTAACCGTAGACTACGTATAGACAGTTCTTCTAAAGGCGGATCTAATGAATGTTCTACGCTTCTATAAAGTCAAAGAGTTCTTAGTATAGTATATCTTTAAAGATAGTATAAATAGCAATCTGATCCTCTAGTATATTGCTATCAAAGTCCCTATCTCTAGCAAGCTCCCTAAAGTAATCCACCTATTACTAGAAAGATATATATAGTATGCGCTCTTACTAACTTTCGATCTTAATATTCTTTATACTCAGTGCAGCCTTATAAGAATCCTTTAGGCACTTCCCTTACTAAAAAACCTTCCCATTTTACTCCACCCATCTATCTACTACTAAAGCAAAATTCCAATAAGCTATAGCGATTAGTAGCGTCTTATTACCTCTATCTACTTATAGATACTATGGCTAGAAGCTGTATATATTATATGCAGCTAAGTACTGCTTTATAATACTTAAAGCAGTTATAGTAAAGTGGCTAATATAAAACCAGATAATGTTGTACGAGTAGGCGTTGATTATAGTGTATATCTTGAATCCATATGCTTTGAGCTTATTATAACTATTAATGCACTACTAGTAGTTCAGACTAGGGATAAGAAACTGTCCTTTCTTCCTCTAAAACATCCTTTTCCGGATCTTGACCTCATTTAGAAATATGATTTTATATATCGTAAAGAGAGGATCTCTTAGTACCCAGAACTGCCTTTACTAATGAAGATAAGGCTGTAGGAGGCTTTTACTATATCCGGAAATGGCATTAGAACATCATATCATTTCGATAATAACCTTCTCTATCTTCTCTAGCAATATAAGGCGCTCTTTATCGCTATTAAGCCTGCGCACCTAGTAGCGGTCTGGGTAAAGCCTAATGCACTTCAGACCTCGTTTCATAATCAGCCAGCCCTATCTTTATAGAACGCTTAATATCTGCTTCTCACTAAGCCTAATGCGGAATATCAGGTCGCGGGTGGCCTCTATAAGCTCTAGACTCTCTTTAGTACGGGCTTGCTAGCATAGGAGATGCTAGCTTGCGATTCAGCGAGAGATTGTGCTAAGATTGACGATAACGCGATAATGCTTCTGAAGCTTGTACTGAATCCTGCTTCGCGAGACGCCGTTGAGGTAGAGATGAGTGACATAGTCACGGTATTCATCGATTGGGTTAAGCGGACGTGCTATGTTTGCGTAATAAGGTTGAAAGAGTGTGGACGATCTGCTTCATCCTGACAGCCAGAAAGGGGTGTGATGAGGCTGGCTTGCCGCACTGGTCCGTAGCGGTTTTACAGCTGGCCCGAAGCGGTGACTGACCCGGAGGGGCTTAGCGTCAAGTTACTGATTGGTGGAACCCTACTAAACCAGGGGCAGGACTAAATATCTACAGAACCTAGATCCCTTCTAACCCTATTCCACCTTCCCTTTTATATCATCACGTCCGTAGAAAGTCTTATGGCTAACGATAGCGCCATATCCACAGCCGATACAGTCATCGTAAGTAAGACTATGACCGCTGGCACAACAGATAGGGACTCTCGCAGCCAGAATGCCTCAGTAAAGGGGAGCAGAAGATTAATCTAACCCAGTATCCGCAAACCCGCGGCGAAGATTACTATACGATCCAGTAAGTCCTCATACGAAGCGACGGATGCTAACTTGCCTGTCTAAGCAGAAGAAGAAGCAGACGAAGAAGGCCCCTCCCCGTGGTTCAGTACGTCACTTCCCGTGCCGGCCCTGCATCATCCGCGCTACAAGGGCTCCCAGCTATGAATATGCCTCTTAAGACAGTATGCTTAGTTTCCTAAGGCCATACACCTCCTACGCTAACATATACTAAGTAGATACAGGTACTGCGTACTAGGACTGCGCAAAGACTGGCCATACATACAGGCCGGTAAGACATCCCTGCTCTATCAGGTAACAAGCCACTGACCAATCTGCATTACTAGGTCCTCGCTGTGGCTTATGCTGCTATGCATGCCTTTTAGGACCTGAACTAGCAGTTCAGTAGTGTGAATGATGATCCGGATAATGCCTAGCGCGCTGCTACGCTGCGCGCCACTCAGCAGTTACGAGCTTACAGTAGTGGTGCGGCTCCTCCTACCGCTCCAGTACTAGCTCCTGCTTTAGATTCATTTAGGGAGGTATTAGAGAAGAGTCTTGAGGAAAGAAAGGTTATAGTATTAGAGGCCATCGCCAGAGCTGCTCAGCTCTGGGTCATAAGTATAATTAAATTAATAGATACAATATAACTACTAACTCAATATTTAGTAGCTCATTTAATAAGCTGAAGATAATGAAGAGAAGGATGAGGATAATTAAGAAGGGGTATAAAGCTTAATGCCGCTTTGAATAGAATAGAAATGCAATCTGCTAGTCCGCTGCAGGCTCGCTATAGCGACTGTATCTTCCCTATCACTCGCAAAAATCAAGAAATTCAAGCTAAGGTACCTAGGCCAATGTACTGCGGGTCAGCGCGAATATGGCTCTAACCTAATTTGGCACCTGCGTGGTGATTTTGGGGGTTTTGCAACAGTGACCCCTATCGCCTGCCGTACTCGATTCCAGACTCAAGGCTGGGGGGTTGAAAAACGCCTTTGAAAGGCGGCTGGCTGCCTTGTGCCGTCATTGCCATGTGCCCTTTGGGGTTTTAGGATAAGAAATGCACCCTGCGCGTCGGCCTCAATTGAGCCTCTTCGCATCTTTCCCCATCAACGATAATTGAAAGAGAGTACGGAGTAAACCCTACTCTAATCTTGGAGCTTCATCTGGGACCACCCAGTCTGGTCCAGATCTCTCTGGCTGTCATGATGTCTGCTTTGCTTTTTCTCGTCGCTCAGCTCCATATATCGCGAGCTCTCCCCGTCTTCGAAACCTCTTCTCGGTTAGACGATTACCGGCAATTGACGGAACCGCACCTCAGCATTCGAGCCCACAACGATGTCAAGTTCGCTCCGGCATGGGTCCCAGAGCCTAGCACTCGGGGCACGTTCCGGCTCCTCTACAGCTGCCTCTTCACACTGACCCTCTGTGTCTACACGGCCATCCACCTCAATGTGCCAAAGCGACGCGAGACAGGACTCGAGCTATTTTGGCGCAAGCTTAAATGGGTCCTCGTTGCCATCTTTGCCCCCGAGCTCGTCCTGTACGCTGCTTACGTGCAATGGCATGTGGCGAGCGTCATGTGTAGCAACCTCAACGACGCGGCCAAGGGGCGCAAGTATCAAGGGGATAGGCTTGCGGACTATGGAGATGTGTCGCCGTGGGTTGAAGTCAAGACCAAGGTATGCCTGCCGACGGTAAGGCCTGCGTTTCTCTGACCGTACTTGCAGAAACATGAAGAAAAGTACCGACGTTTCAGTCTGCTGTACGGATACTATGTCGTCATGGGCGGCCTGGTACTGGACGTTCGTGACCTGCACGACGAATATTCTCGAGTTACAATTACGCCTGAGGGACTCCTCTATCTTGCCTCCAAGGGCCACTTCGTTGACATTTCTGACGAGACGATCAAGGACAAGAGCAAATCTGACGCTTTCGCAAAGATCATCGTCATGTTGCAAGTTACTTGGATGATTGTCCAAACCTGCAGTAGACTGGCTGCTGGTCTGCCGGTGACTATCATCGAAGGCCATACCCTTATCCACGTCGTCACTGCGCTAGCCATGTACGCCCTGTGGTTCAAAAAACCTCTCAACATCTCCGAGCCAACCATTGTCAACCATGAAGCGTTTGTCGATCGCATAGCGCTCATGTTGATGCGGTGTACTAAGCTAGGAGGCAAGGCGTCTATACCCAGTCCACACAACAAACGCAACCAGCGCAACTCAAGCTATTTGTCTATTTGGAAGCGACTATCTATCGGGCTGGTTCGACTCATTGGACTCAAGGAGATCGCCAACAAGATGAAGGAAGATGCCTTCGGCTTGCGGCGACTCACGCTTCGCCCTGAAGATACTAGCGAGAGCGCATATCTTAACAATTACCTGTCTGAAGTGCGAGAAGTGAAAACAGCCAAAGAGAAGACCGTGCTACAGCGTCGAGAGACTGTGCCAAAGAAAGCAGAGAGTATACCGGCCGGAGTGTTCACCGAAACGGAGGGTCAGTTCGAAGCGGGGGAGATCATCAAGGATAGAACTCAACCCAAACCAACAGCGACGCCTAGAGAAGCGGATAAACCAGTCATCATTGGTAGCAACCCCGGCCACCCGCCGCGTCTTGGAGCGCCTAGCTACGAAATTCTTCTTCCGGACGAGAAGAAAAGAGTTACCACAATTTACTCAGGACAGTATCTAAGTTGTGGCATTGGCCCTGATATATACTTCGACATCCTGGCCATTGAGCTCTCGCCGAAGACAGTCCGTCGCTGGGAGCAGGCGGCCAAAGTCCTTCAGAGGTCCCAGCTGGGTATCCCGGACGCGGCATGCTACTTCATTGACGGCCAGCCGAGTAACCTTCCGGTACCCGAAAAGGAAGGACTTGACTCGTTTGGCGATGCCAACATCTTCTGGATTGTCGTGGTCTTTTTCTTCCTGTGTACGGGCTACGGCGGCGTCCACTGCGTGGCGTGGAACTCGGACTTTGCGACACACATCGAGATGGTGTTTTGGCGGGTTGCTTGTATAGATCTCGCGGTGGCTGGCGTGCTTTACTTTCTTTTATTCGCGTTCCATATGGCTGCGAACGAAGGGCACGAGCAGGGGCCACTCTCTTCCACGTCGAAGCGGATAATTCTAGTACTTGGTTGGGGACATTTTGCGGTGTATCTCGCGGCGAGGGTGTTTCTGGTAGTGGAGGCCTTTATGAGTGTAAGGCATTTACGAGTTGGGGCGTATGAGATAGTTGACTGGGCAGCGTTCATACCACATATATAACGTATAGGAATAAGTAAATAGGATAGATTCAACGCATATTATTTGTAGGTTAATTCGACAACTATTCCAGGTCACCAGGGACAAGAAACCATCAATCATCTTTCTAGACGAGATTGATGCTATCTCACGAGACGGGTCTGACAGAAATTCGGCGTGCATGAAGCCACATGCAAATCAAGTCAGGGACCGTGATTTTAGCTCAATCACATAATTACATTAACCAGTCTGGAACACGTTTGAGGTGATTAAACATAGTATACACGACCTCACCGCGAGCCAATCATCCGGATCATTCTCGCCTCCAGTCCTGAGAAGTAAGGCAAAGAAGGCACTTGCCTTGTGTTGTTGACGCTGCACAAAATCCAGGCTCCTCAGGGTTGTGGGGCGTGAATATATTTGTGCAGACCCACTTCACTTGCTGGAACGTGCTTTTTGGGGCTTTGCAACAGTGACCCCTGTAGGCTGCCGTAAGCCGCCGGCGCAAGTGACATGGTTCGATTGCTCCGCGCCCAAGTGTCAGCGGAGAAACTCCGATTCCATGCTGACTACTGCTGGTCTCCTTCCACAGACCTCAAAGAACGTTAAGTCCACTCAGTTGCAAAGAAGAACCAGCTTCGACCCCTTCACCTTTTGCTCCATTTGCGAATTGTGAACCTGGTGTTCGGGATTAATCACGTTGACAGCCTTGCAAACCCCGCCTGCCGGGCATGGCTGGCGATAGCACCAGCAGTTCAGGCCACGACCTGTCGAATCACCTACCTAGATCCCGTCCTCCAGTCCCTGTCGTGGACCCAGTCGGCTCTGACCACGTACGGATTCATTCTCGCTGCGGAGCATGTGGCTTCGAGTTTAATAACGGCGACACCTTCTATGCATGTCAGAAGAACCCTTTCCCAATTAGTAGGAGGGACTACAGCTGACCCTAATTTCCCTGCAGTTGTTTGCACAGGGACCAATGCAGGCTGGTCAGCGCCATTCACCGGGTATGGGGAGTATGAGTTTCCCTGTGTCTTGGCTAACGGTTCTGTCGGGTATCCCTGGCTATTTTGTCGGTCCAGTGTATGCAGACGGTGCCCGTCGTCTCCAGAAAGCAGCACGATTCATACCACATGCCTACGGCTGTTCCTTTCTCAATCCAATACCAGAGACACTCAACGACAAAACGGCAAGATGGACTTGCTACGTCGGCTGTGGCTTGCAGCGACGTGGAGGAGCCCGTGGCCTGGCTTGAACCCCCTCGAGCTAGAGCCTCATGTGCCCTACCGGAGCGACAGGTATCCGTCCACCATCTTGGACGAGTTGCCTCAGTTACAGACGCTGCCAGTCGAGCTTAGCTCCAAAATGTGGGAGTTTTGCAAATCAGGCCTCTTGTGGAGGTATAGCGCGGTCTTGGACATGGCGCGCGAGTTGCTTAACAGCCCGAGTCCAGAGCCAGGGCCACGGCCAATTGCTCGTGTTAGGTCATGGTCCCGTGGAGGCGAGCTTATCGAAGAAGATGGGCCCGGTGACTCTGTTATACGCCTCACAATTGACTCACGAGGTCTCGAACGAATTGAAAGATTGGCTATATGGCCATCCGGAAGCAGTCCCGGTTTCGACGATAAGGCATTCGTCGTCGAGCCAGCCAAAGCTCTCGCCGGAGTACTCGTCGACTTCCAGGTCAGTCCCATCATCGCCGCATCAGCGATGTCTCCCGTTCTAATGGCCTCCAGCTCGGCTTGGCTCGCCTGCAGCTGCCTGCTAACCGAGCAACGGACTTTTACACCTGGGATACGCCGTTTCCGCCTCTCCTTAAACACTCTCTTTTCAATGTTCCTATTCAGTATCAGCCCAGTCGCCTGCGACTGTTGAAGCTACGGGGCTGTACGGGCATCACTTTTTTCATGTTGTTCGGTAGTACGAAGGCCATTCACGTTCACACAGCCCGTCGTCCGTCTGCACAGAACACTTTTCTGACCCTAACGCCCCATCTACAACTGAGTATTTCTTGGATTTATGTCCCAATAGACAGCGAGATTCTTGAATTTGGCTTCACGCTGAAACCTAGACAAGCTCGTGGGGTTCGTAGGGACCAGGCGTTCTTGGTAAGCCGCCCTTCATGACCCTTTGGACTCGCTAGCTAAGCAGTTACAGCTCCGATTGGCGGATCAGGAAGACGTTTTGATCGGAGCACAGGATGTTCTCAACCGGGAATACGCGCTGGTCAAGAAGCCAACGACGCTCATATATGACAAAACAGAATGGAGGCCTTTACTCGTTCTTGGCGCTATATCGCAAGCCGGGGATGATGAACTACGCACCGCCAACTTGGATTCCACCGCCGTCCCGCCAGCTTTGATAGGCCCTGAGCTATCCGCGGCCCGACTTGAAGGGGTATCTGCACTCCAGGTCTTTAAGATTCCTGGAACGACAAGATGCAGGGGCATGATTCTCAAGTACCAGAGTGGACAGCGGCGTGCAATGGGAGAATGCAGAGTAGGCGTCGACCCAGTCCAAGAATACACACAGCCCTTAGAGCTATGGTTCAACACTCAGCATCAAGATCAACGTACAGGCCACGGTCCAGCAGGCTTCGAAATATCTGTAGTGGATAAGTTAACCCTGTCGAAAGGAGAACAAGACCGGTCCGGCTGGAAATGCTGCGAGATGAGAGGAAGGTTAGAGCTATCCAGCACGCAAGGCGCAACGGGGCCTGTCAGTGCCCTAAGGTTAACCTTATCTGTCGCTTAGAAAGTAGGCTAGGCCTTCCTAGTCTTGAGCACAAGTTCACAATCTGTAGTGTATATACCCACCCAGGTCTCCATAGATTCTTCCTGTTGTACTGTCCCGGGTGGCCCCTATAGACCTACTACTTCGCGAAATTGCAATGTATTGATGCATGAAGGTTAAGGTACAAGGAAAACGCAAGTCAACATGTCCATAACCATAGGTAGACCAAGAGATGGACCTGTTGCACCGATAAAGCGAAAGGTTGCAGGTAATGTTGAAAGTTCTCAATCTATGAGGAGCACAGCTCGTTAGGCATGAATTCGAGTTTGAGCATAGTGGTGGGTGTCAGTCCGGCAGATCAGCGGGAAATCCCTTGAAGCTTGTTCCGCTCGTGTGGCTGTTTGCTCTCACCGACTGAAAAGCTCATTGATTACACGGCTTATACGGAGTACCCACCCCTCATCCACCCACTCAAGTCTTTGTTGCGCCACAAGCTTAAACACAGATTTCAGATTGATTCAGTCCTCACAATCAGTCTTTTGCCATCATCATTGCCGGAACGACTCATCATGGCCTCTACATGCACTAGCTGCAAAAAGTCGCCGCCGGAGGTCGACCTCAAGTGGTGCGCAAAATGCTCCATGACCCCGGACTGCTCTAGGGACTGCCAAAAGGCAGACTGGAAGGCCCATAAGAAAGAAGATTTGTGGCAGATAAGCCGACGCCACGACATCGTTTTCAGATGGGCCTGCAACCGCAAATTTATCGCATCCAAAGGGGTTAGGACAAGGTGTCGCCTGCCCCTTCACTCGCCTTGATGATGGCATTTGGCTCTATAACCAATCGGAGAAGGATGTCTATAGGCTGCTTATCGACGCGTACTGCTTACGCGTGGAGGGCATGTACAACATAGAAGGCGAGGCAGACACAGATAGCATCTATAGCGGCGCTGCCGAGGGGTTGTGTGGCTTCTAGCGCTTTCTGGAGCGCGTCGTGGCTAGTTTTGGTCTGCTGCTATCTGTAGTGAGACGTTAAGAAGAAAGATTGCAAGCTACTTAGTATTATATATGGATACCATGTTATATAGAGGTTTGCCTGCACTTCACAGAGAACTGTTACTTACAGTAGCATATGGATATTATACTCTAGCCCAGCACATCCTATGCTTAGTAAAGGACCTGCCTGAGATGAAAAATATACATACATACATTCAATTAATAACAGGTCAAAACGGATTGATGTTTATGTAATTTTAATTCAATAATAATTGGCGTTAAGTCAATGTTAATTATTAATCCATTCAACATATTGAAATATATTAAGTGCGTTCTTGCTTACATCTCAAGTTCAAAGGGACAAATAGGAAACTGAGAATCTATTAAGACTAGTCCGTCGCATTTCAAGGAGATAAAGACGCCCCCACAGAAGGAGGCTAGTGCCTTAGTAGACCACTTACAAAAGATATCCATTCATACTTGTTACAGAACGTTAGCTGGAAATACTTGGGACAAGTCACGGCGTTATCGAGAAACTTCTATAAGAGTAAACACCACTCGTCGCGCCTGGCTATATGTATAAGATTGCGGAAGCAGTTTCCAGCAGATTATATTTGATAAGAAACAGGTACGTAAACAGACCGCAGGAGCAGGTGGCGGGTGGGGTGGAGGTCAAGGCGATGTTGACCATGAAGATTTAGCGCCATGCAATTGAAACAGCCGCACGACAGCATCAGAAGCGAACCTATGCCCAGTCTCGACGGCATGCGACAGCGGCGTCCGGCCATCCTTATCAGCCGCCTCAATTTGCGCGCCCCGGTCGAGCAGTAGATGTACGACGGCCTCAGATGTAGACATATACCAGTTCGTAGCAGCATGCGACAGCGGCGTCCGGCCATCCTTATCAGCCGCCTCAATTTGCGCTCCTCGGTCAAGCAGTAGCCGCACGACGGCATCAGACGCGGGCCTATGCCCAGGATTGACGGCATGCGATAGCGGCGTCCGGCTATCCTTATCAGCCGCCTCGATCTGGGCGCCTCGGTCGAGCAGCAGCTGCACGACGGCCTCGTGCCCGTTCTCAACAGCATATAACAGCGGTGTCTGGCTGTATTTGTCAGCCGCCTCGATCTGCGCGCCCCGGTCGAGCAGTAGCTGCATGACGGCCTCGTGCCCGTTCTTGACGGCATATGATAGCGGTGTCTGGCTGTATTTGTCAGCTGCCTTGATCTGCGCGCCCCGGTCGAGCAGCAGCCGCACGACGGCCTCGTGCCCGTTCTCGACAGCATATGATAGCGGTGTCCGTCTATCCTTATTAGCCGCCTCGATCTGCGCGCCCCGGTCGAGCAGCAGCCGTACGACGGCCTCGTGCCCGTTCTCGACGGCATATGACAGCGGTGTCCGTCCTGCCTTGTCCTTTGACTCGACGTCGGCGTTATACTTGCCCGAAGCGAGGATAAAAGCAAGGATAATCTCGTCGCCACCCTCTGCTAGATATGAGAGGGGACTTCGTTGTCGTGAAAACTTGAAGTCACGTCCAAAATGAGCTCGTTTCTTTCCGTCCTGGTAATATTGTTCACACAGGCTGTAAAGTGGAGACGTTACGGGCTCGGCTTCCGCCTGGGCTTTCAAAAGTGCCCAGACCGCTTCGCGACTGCCCGTAGCTAGCGCGGCAAAAATTGGCGGGCCATAACGCTCACCTTCTACTTGGAAGCAAGATAGGTTGCTCGAGTGGCTTCCAATAAGGCTCGCCAGGTTATGCTCCGCTAATATATATAAGAGACTTGCTTCAGGAGTGTGTCGGCGCACTTCATGTCTCTCAAATAGATTGTCGTGCTTGATCCAGTCAGCAACCTGAAAGGTCTGGAGAAAACTCGTCTGGTTGACGCCGCCCCCTCCTGCTGCGTCTGCATGATACAAGATATTCCGTACAGCATACTCTAGGAACGGAAACGCTGTATCTGCCGATTGGCGGGCTTCTGCGGCTTTCTGGGATGATGCTTTCGGGAGTGAGATGCTAATATTCAGATCAGCGATGCCGATACTCATGTAGCTGAGACAACATTGCTTTAGTCGCTCGTGGCTTTCTCCTTGGAAGTTCCCTCCGAGGTCAGACCAAATTTCATTAAGTCCATTTTCTTTGAGAAGGAAGTCCCTGACTGACTCGTGGATGAATTGAACCGTCGGGTATTTTTTAGACCTGGTGATTTCGGCAAGCCCTTTAGAGGAACTGAGGATAAATCTTTTGATATCGGGTTCTTCAATTTCGTCAAGATTCCATTCGTATATAGCCACAGGGTCAACGCTGGAGAGGACGGCGAAGTACAACTGCTCCGGCTTCAAGGGCTGCCTTGCGAAGAGCACCCACTGAATACACAGAAGTAGTTCGTCTCTGTTGTGGTGATCGCGTGTCAAAATATCGCGGAATAGCTCGTGCAGGTCCCCGGGGATATCTCGGAGTTTTTGTCGAAGCGTATGCTTGCGGCCATGGTCATACTCCCGTTGCAGAATCCCTACCACCAGGACAATCCACATAAAGACCCCAGATGCCTTTTCTTTAAGATCGACACGGATCTGCTCGGCGAGCTTACCATGTCCAATCTTCAGCTCGCTGTCTAGGTAGCTGACTAAATCCTGGCTATGTCCCTCTTGTCCTTCGAGAACCAGGTTGAGTCCTTTCGAAATCGTGATGTGAGGGTAGTGTCTGCTTGAAAAGCAGACTTGGAATGCAATGCCAGCTGGAGTAGTCAGTTTGCCCACGTGTTCGAAAAACGATATCATATCCCGGATCTGATGCTCGTCGCACTCATCTAAAGCATCAATGAAACATACTAGTGAGGACTTTCCAAGACCCAGCACAGCTTGTTCAAAGAGTACTTTCAGTGACTCGACGCTCCACTGCCGGGGGCCACTATTCCCTGTTACTAATCCAAGAGAATCGAAGACACCCTGAAGTTCTGGAAGTTGTTCGAGAAGCTGTAGTAACAGTGATCGATACATCCCGATTGTAGACTTCTCCAGGTTGTCTCCTCGCGCATTGAAAAAGAAAGCGATGATGACCTTGTGCTTCATCTTCGTCCGGGTATTGTTGAGAGCGAACTTCATTAACGTCGACTTCCCAGCCCCAGGCTTTCCTTTGATCCACAAGAAGCCGTGATGGACGCCGAGCTTGCTGGGGTCAAGCCAGTCGAGATACTCGGATTTTCCCAGCAGCCATTTACATGTCTTGGTATGTGCTTTCTTGATGTTCTCGTGGCGAGCATCGATTTGGTTAAATCGCAACGAGTCCAGCAGCGCTCGTTTCTGTTCTTCATCTAGTGATCTTGGTGCTTCACAGAAATTTAGCTTAAGTATATTCTCGCAGAAGCTATAAGTTAATGCTCCTTACCGGCTTGACCTCCATGAGGGAAGGTTTGCAAACCTCGGTTATGATCTTCATAAAGGCGCCTCTTGGGTCTACCATCTGTGACACAGAGAGGATGCTCGTCGAGACTGCGCTTAGGTCTGCCGTCCACGCCTATTTCCCACGGCATCACCGAGGTAATAAGTCAGCTCAAGACCATTTGTGTAAGCGAAACAATTGTAATGCGTACTGACTATTCTGTATGGTCAGTCCTTCTCTTCGTATGGCGCTCTTGGGTGAAATCTCGGCTAAGACGGCCTTGGCGTAAGCGGCAGCCATTGCAGCAGCATACGGCTGCCATTCCTTATTCTTATGTTGGTCTCCATAGTCGCAGGCCCCTCGAATGACGCCCACGGGAATGCGGTTCATAGTCCCAGCCGCCTCCATCTCAAGGCCGATGATATTGTACTTATCTCTTAGCTCATTCCGTTTCCGGGCATTCTTCATCAGCTTTTCTCCTGAACCTATGGGTCCGTACCACACTCGAGTCCTCTTGGAATCTGGCCTTCGTTCTCGTTCTACCAGGCGCTCTGTCCCGCCGTCGTCAACTTGGTAGAGTACATCTTTCTCTTGTCCGGGGTCGATGAATGTGCCGTTAAGGTGTTCTTTGTCTTTGATATGCCTGTAATACGGTAAAAACGTTTCTGCATCGTTCGGCGCCTTAAGTTTGATGCTGCCGATGGCTGATCGGACAACTGTTTCCGTAGTGGCCAATACGTGACCGAGGTGCAAGAGCTGAAAACCATCTTGGTCTGTCTCCTTGCCTAGGTCATAGGCTATAAGCCCCGCACTCTTGCCCTCGGGCACGCCCACGAGAACATCGCCAAGACGGATATCCAGTGGCGGATTTCGCGAGTGGTTGGGGAGTCCAGCCGCAACACCAACCAGCAAGCCGAACCAGAGATTCGGGAAAAACCTCTTCACCTGGCTGGCGAGGGCGGCGGCCGAGCCAGTGCCATATTCTTGACCGGTCGGTAGGGTTGCAATGACGATATTGTGTCCGCATACATCGCCAGCTTGGAAGACATAGTCATCACCGCGGCCGATCGGAAACCTGCCCTGGTGCTGATTATCCAACAAGTATAGGGCAGCCCGTGCCTCGATCTCCAGCGGGGCGAGCCATGCGACAGTATAGAGCTCGGGATCCAACTCGACCATTGAGCCAAATGATCAGGAACCGGGAGGAATGTGTATAGAACCAGGTTGAGACTCGAGGACGGCAGCCGAGTTCTGGTCTTAACGGTGCTTCGCAGAGCCGTCCCGTAGCGCTCTGCAAATTCGATAAATGCAAGTATGGCTTTGACCCCCTCGATAGAAGCGATACGAGGAAGTGTAGGAAATGAGCGTAAGATTCAAAATCTCTTCATCTTAAGGGGTAACTGAGCGAAATGGCAAATGCGGGGTCGCGAGGAAAGAGGAAGTGCGTGGAGACCACCTGAACTCATGAGCCCATATTATCCCTTAGGGTGCCGTAAGGCAACACTTGACCCATAGTCCCCATGGAGGGCCGGGAGATCAACGGTACGCTGGTTGACTTTGAAATGCTGCGTGGCTGTAGGAAGTGTTATGTACTATCATGTAGATCCCAAATAGCAGTGACTTCCGGCACCAAATAAAATAGGTGGGACCTAATGTACCTCGTTTTTTTTAACTCTTGGTTGGTTTGAATCCCTGTTACTAGCGTAAGTGTTGCCTTACGGCACCCTAAGGGATAACCAATGCCCCTGGGACTGCCGCCTTCCCGCCTAGCAAAATGTTTTAAGACTGTAGCACTGCCCCAAAGGAAGAGGTTAGAGAGCCCTGTGTGTCACCACGTACTTCTCCTTAGTCTCGTCGGAGTGCTTGTGCCTAAGTGATGGAATGTCAATCGTGCGAAATCGACAGTGAAAATGCGAGCTTAAGCGGAGTCACGTAGAAGGGATTGGCAGCTGCAGTAACAGGACAACGAGTTCTATGTCCCAGTTAGATCGTGAGGAAATTGTGTTTGTTGCTCCTGTGTCCGAGCCAATCGCGCGACCCGGCGAGCTCTGCCGGAGCTGGCTTAAGTGCCTCCTCACCTCTTCAGGCTGAGCCAGGCATCCACGCAGGTGCCAGTGGCTATGGCGCAGTGTGGCTTAAAAACTGTAGCGCGCTATTGTGGTGAAGTTTAGGTGGTGAAGGCAGCTCGTACGGACCGTTTAGTGGCTCGAGCTTACGAAGGATGGCGCGAAAGAAAGAACCTTTCGTTCCTCAAGGCAAAGTGAAAGAAAGAGCCTGACACAAGCACTTGTCTTGTGAAAAAAGAACGATGCTGACAAGCACTCCCTTTAACCTATCATAGGTCTGAGCTGTATGTCCTGGTTCTCCCTTCTTTGGTCCATTCCCCCTTCACCTTCCCCTTCAGCTAGGGGCTCATCGTCTTGTAAAAACACCTTCCTAGCCTCCCGGAAAACGTATAAAAGCCCAGCACATAAAAGAATTTGCATCCCAAGAAACCCAAATAAGATGCCCGGGTACATTCCATGAAGCCTCTTTTGGACAACCCCCCAGGTGACCGAGGCGGGATAGACGCCGCATTCGCCGCCGTTCTTGCATTGTCGGTAGCACCCGGGGCGATTCAGAATCCCGGTCTGGGTACTGAAGATGATGAATGCAAACAAGAGCATAGATAAGGCATCCATCGTCCCCGTCACATACATTTTCATGGGGGTCGACGGAGCGCCCAGTCGATTTACAAGCAGCTGCACCGCGTATTTCACCACGTAGATCGACACCATAATCAACTTAATAACCGTGCGGCAGTTGAGCCTTTGGGGGGGGACCGCGGCTGCCAGCCATATCGCACCAGCGGACCCGGTGGTGACGATGAGAAACGCCACAACGTCGAGAACCCGTCGCCAGAATGTGGAAGGGGCGTTGTGTTGTAGTGGGAGCCTGGCGTATTGCCGATCTGGCCTCCAGTTAGGAACTGCCCCGTTGCTGATCTGTCTGTCAGGATCCCTCTGAGCCCAGTCGGTTTGCATATTGTCTATGACACGGCCTGCCCCTTGACCACGAAGGCGCACTTCAAATTGCTCGAGGAACCGCCGAGCCGTGTGGGGTGACTGCTGCACGCTGATGATGGAGGCAAGGAGGACGTTGGGGACGATATGTACCATAGTCATAGATGAGGAGAGACTCCAGATGTCTATGTGCTGAGGGTTGGTCACATCGAAGGTTTCGGCGTCAATATAGACGTACTTGAGCACGACGGCCATAGAAAAGCCGAAGATGGCTACTCCCACTGCCCAGAAGTTAGAACCACGGTCCGCGGCAAGGGCTAGCGCTGCGGCTTCGAAGATAGCCGGGTGGGCTGCTTCACATCTGCGACAATTTAGTACTAGACCATCTGATCACGAGGACAATGGAATCTGGTAGGAGATGGATTACCTTATCAAATCCTCGATCTCTTTTGGATGGCCGTTTGAGGCGTATGACAGGTACACCAAAGCGATGAGTTTGCATCGCCTCTCGACCCCTTCCTCTTCCTCGACTTCACGTGCCTCTATAGGCTCGGCTTCGGCTTCCGCTCTCTCCCTTTCCCTTTGAACCATAATCTCCTTCGTCCTTTGGAGGACAACCATGCAGGTCGCCAACGTAAAGATATAACCGCTCATCGAGTCAATAGGGTCCCCAATAAGGTGCAGAACCGAAAAAACCTGCGTCCACCAGCCAAGAATGATCTGGGGACGGGGAAGCTGGGAGATCAGCTGCAACAGAGGCAGTTTGAAATCGATCAGCCGGCTGAATATGATAGCCGCCGCATAGGGCGACCAGCGGCCGAGACTCTCAGCAAAGAATGAGTTCTGGCCTTGGAAGAGTTTATCGGCAACGGCATCCCTTACTCCGATACCATCCACAAGATCGTGGGGACAGGTCTCGCCGAGGTTCCCGATTAGGTCGATAAGAGCGGCGGTGCTGAAGTGAGGCAGCGGAGTGTGGGTATAATTGCTGCAGGCCATTTTGATGACTGGAGTGTGAGGCTTGATCGAGTCGTCGATAGTGATTCAGCGCTCCAGCGAGGAAGAGAGTATGATTCGGCCTTAATTTGAGATCTCAGTGTAGGGCGGTTTGGTCCGAGATTCATGAAGGTGAAAGTCAATGTGTCGTTCTCAGCGCTGGTGATGAGGCTCTCTTATGTCCCGTATCCTGTACCGAATCTCGAGTAAATAGAATTGAGGCACAGCAAAGATTTCAGCCCGAAGGCATAGTCCCCAACAAATCCAAAGGGAAAATCGCTATTGCTTGAACAATATGCAGTTGTCTACTAGCCAGATTTGTAATAACACAAACGCCATGGCTTGGACTATTGGTGATATATCTCAGCCGCTCCAAATTCGGCAAGATAAGAAAATGACAAGGCTGAATCAATCCATATAGCGAGAAGTATTGGCTAGAAATCAGTCACAAGGCCATAGCCAAGTTGCATTTTCTTTTCAGCGGGTGGTGGCTTAGTCATTTTTCTGCAGGTAACTCAGCCTCCATGCTGTGTTATACTTGGTCTAGAATAATAACCGTACTCGATAGTAATATTTAGCTGCTCTTGGCACTAGCAAATAGTAATACCTAGCAAACAAGGGTGCTAAAAAAAAGCTTAAATATTAACATAGTGTTAAATTGGCTCATTTATAATCATATTTATTTACAGGAGCCCGCGCAAGCGTCTCATACCACATCAGAAAGGGACGAAGATCACGCACGTGAATGATCTCAGCTCCCTGAGTCGGGCACGGCTACGCCTTGCGATTTGATATTTGGAGTTAACCACCCTGACTCGAAGTGAACCACGTTTTCAATTTCGAACTGATGCCGGCCCGGTATATCTGATGCGGCGATGGACACGCTCCGCTCTTTGCGCTTGGTCGCGCCGACCCCGAGCGGGGACTGAGAACGGATGCAGCGAGGCCGCTCAGGGATTGAGCGACAGGCGGAACTGGCGATGCTCCCAACGTGGACTAGCGCAGGTCTTTCTTGTATTTACGACCGCTTCCGCACCTAGAATTATTCCTCTCCTCCTTTCTTACAGAATAGGCCACGTTTGCTCCTTTTGATGCCTCAATATCGGTCAGTATGAATGGATGCGTAGATTTTATTTCACCCAGGATCATCCCTAGAATGGCAGAATTTATTTCTGTGAATTGAACGTATAGGCCCTTGCGCCCCGATTGACCAACTTGCAGAGCCTGCTGGCTGAGGTTGGTAGTCAGGCTGGCGTGGGGAAAAAAGTGGCGCAGGGATTATGGTGAAGCGGTTGTGGTGCAGGTGGCTCGCTCGGACCGTTTAGTGGCCGGGGCTTAATTTTTGGACCGCCAGGAGAGCACGGAAGGAAGAACCTTTCGGAACAAGTTCCTCAAGGCAAAGACTCGAACTGATACGTGTGATGCCATCGTGGCGCCTATTTCCAGGCCACGCGGTTTATAACTGCCATCGCAGTCAGACCTTGATGAGCAATGAGCCCATATCTCACATGACGGCACCGCAAGCCATGGCGTTCACCAGCTGAGGCTTGTGAGGCGCGAGGCGCCGGATCTGATGACCTTGGCAGCTCCGGCGAGGCACGAATGGAGTCAGTCCTCTTGGTCCTCGGGCAGAAGCTGTGTCAACAAAATCTTTGGGCGGCTCGACAAGTGGTGGGGCAAAGCTTTGTGGGGTAACGCGCTAACTGCCCTAGAGATGGGCACGGGCTGTGGCGCATGGGTTGTGTTATTTGGTGGTGCGAGGATCCGTGGTTGCGTTGGCGCGGATCGTTTAGTGGCCTGAGCTTACGAAGGAGGGCACGTAAGAAGGAACCTTTCGTTCCGAAAGGCATTCACTATCACAATCACACCTAGCCTAGCTTCCTCTTTGTTGCACACTTTTCTCAGACTGGGCACGGACCATTTTCTCCCACATGCTCTAATGTATAGAGACTCGGGATTCGCCACTTCAGAACCGCGTGCCCAAGGTAAGGTTTAAGCTGCCCGCTTCTCCTCTTTCCTTCGTTCCTTCCTGTCTGCTTGCTTGGCCTTTAAAAAGCCCCTGCGGGGAAGCATCTCCAGCTAAGCTCTTCCACCTTACATCAACACAACACTCGCCACAAATCCAAGCCAAGTGCCATCAACGACAACATTCGACCACCAAAGTTTTCGAGATCATCATCATGGGTGACTGCGGATGCGCCTCCACTAGCTCCTGCGGCTGCGGCTCTGGTTGTACGTGCTCTAACTGCACGTGCTCTAGTTGCCCCGTAAGTAATGCCTCTCCTTGCCCTTGTCTAGCGCGGCTTTCGATCTGGGGTTCTGCAGATGACGGACGCTAACGTCTACCAAATAAGCACAAATAAATCATCGCATCCTCAGCGATGAGATTCTTGAGGGGACGATGACTAGGGCAACGGCGCGAACTTGTATTAGGGGATGGATCCACTCGTTATTACGGATATTGCCTGTGCGGGACCAGACTTCTCAGAATGACAGCTTTCAGTCAAGGAAAGGTTAATGAATCAGATTAGGGTCTCGTGGATGCTTTGCCAAGGTGTAGGCTGTAGGATTGGGATATTGATTGGTAACGTTCTATTAATTCAAGACTAAGATGAAGTTTGAACATAGACCAGAGACCAGAACAGGTCAAACAATCGTCAAGCCATGTCCGCAATCTCATCCGTAATCTTCTTGACTCGAAAGCCGAGCCCTGGGATCGGGCTCCTCAGCGCCAACGAGCTAGTCACGACCGAGATGCTGCTGAGCGCCATAGCCAGGCCGGCCCAGACGGGGTCGAGGCGCACGTGTTGACCATTGTTCGCAATAGGGTACAAGCATCCGGCGGCGATGGGGATGGCGATGACGTTGTATATGACGGCTAAGGTGAAGTTGACCTTAATGCGTCCTAGGATGGCGTGCGAGAGGTCCAGGAGGTTGAGCACGCCGCGCAGGTCTGCAAGCAGCACCACAAAGCCAGCGGCCCAGCGCCACGTCAGCGCCGGATTCCATAGCCACGCCCAAGTCGGCAGCCGTCAGTGTGGGCGCGTCGTTGACTCCGTCGCCCACCATGGCAATGACAGGGACGCGGCGCGGCACCCCGGTCCCACCACCCCCTTCCTCGGTTCCTCGACGGAGCCGCTCGAGCGCCGCCCGCCGCCTTTTGCGTCGGCAGCATGTCGGCGACGACACGATCAGCACGGATGCCCACGCGAGCCGCGACGAGCGACGCCGTTAGTACGTTGTCTCCGGACAGGAGCCACGCGGCCATGCCCCGCGCGTGCAGCGCACGCACGATCGCGGGCGCCTCGGGGCGGATCGGGTCGGAGACGGCAAAGGCAGCAGCGAGCACGTGCGGCGTTAGGTGATTTAGAGGGCTTCTAGTCCCCGAAGAGGACATTCTCTTGTAGGCGACTAGGGCAATGGATTTTGCCTCCGTTTTCTACCTCTCCAGGATTATAGTAACAGCCTGCGGAATATCTACGCTGAAATCTGCTAGGAGAGCCTCGCTACTAATAAGAATCTCGAACTAGGTGCTAGGAGTGGCTAAACTTGAGTAGGTTGCTGCTATGCCTTTCCTAGGGACCTCGTTGAGATTGCTAATAATGACACTGCTAGAAGCCTCCGACGCCATGTAGATGGCGACAGCCTTGGTGATGGGATGGGTGCTGTTCTCCTCGACGGTCGCGACTCGCCAGTGAGCGAGGACTTGTCAAAGGTGCTGTCGCTGCGAATAAGGGTGCCGTCACCGGGCGGGGATCCGCCGTATGGCACAAGGACCAGGTCGCCCAAGTCGAGCATGTCAGCCTAGACGACGGAGACCTTCTCCTCCCCTTCCTCGCCGTCATTCAGCCGCATAACGGGCATCGCCGTCGTCAGGCGGAGCTTACCTAGTATCTTAATAGCATTACCAGCCCTTACCTTACTAAGGGATTTGATCATATGCCTTAGCAGGATGAAGAAGGTAAGGAAGATCTGTTGGATAGCATAGGTGACCATGATGATGACCCCGTAACGTGTGTGTATTGTGTAACTTCTGCTTGAGCTCCCGCCCCTGAGGTCAGGGAGGTATAGCTGTTCCTAGTTTCCTAGTACGGTCTAGCCTAGCGAGGGCTCGGCGAGCCCTCCCCGATTCAGTCCCGAAAGACCACCTAGTCTCACGTGACCACCCTGCGCCTAGGTGTTCCAACATGGTCTCCCGGCCGTGACTGCCTAATCATGACTAAAGTGGGGGCCTGAGGCATCTACACCAATAGCCGGTCATGACCGCCTTCCTATTCGGGCAATGCCCTGCAATGACTCGGCGATCTGCCGGCCGCGACCCGGATGTCATCACGTGACCCCCTGATCTAATACATTGTAAATAATCCAATTTAACAAAAGTGCTAATAGTAGGATAGAACGTAGTCTCAGAGGTTAGATAACGCTTATAGAATAAAACATATTAAGAAGTCGTACAAGAGCTATAGTGCATTTTACTTTACTATGACTGCTATTATATTAAGACTACCTTTTTGTTCAATTTATTAAGAGATTTGCATGCTACTGCCTATCGTTGACTAAATGAATTAGGGCCCAAACCTGTGTAACATGCGTTCTTTATATACATCTTTTGTGATGCCTCTGTGGTTGTACGGATGGGAGAGTTGTGGGAAACCGGCCGCGCAGAGAGCAGGGGACTGCTTGCTGTATGACATACACCTATGTCGCACCCACCGTCAAGAGCCGTGGCACGAATGCCCAAAGTCAGAGGTCCGTGAGATACCCGCTCAAGGATCAGCCACGGCAGCACTGCTCATGCTCATCAATTCAGAAAACTTCTAAGTAGCCGTGGTGCAGGTCGCCAGGTGGGAAGGCCTGGGCTCGCCTTGGCACCAGAGCTAAGACTCGGTTTCCCACCTGCACTCTTCCATATGACGACGCAGTCCTCTCCGAACTGTTCGCGCTTGCGCCCTCAATCCCGCGATGCACCACTCAGGAAGAATTTCTTAGAAATAAAAATGTAAGTTCATTTTAAAGCCCTTAGTCTGCTAATCTAGAACCATTTTCTAAATATTTTATGTATTAATGTAGGAAGTAGAATAGAAGACTAAAAAGGGCTATTTTATGCCAAAAGGGTGACAACTATTTAAGTACCTAACAGGTTTTTGGGCCCAACTGAGGGACGAGGTTGGCAGGCAGCTTGCTCCACCAGGCCAACGGGTAGCTATTCCTGTTGGATAGCTCGTATGACCAATTGATGACCTTTAACATGTGTGTGTATTCTGTATCTGTTCACTATACCCCCCGCCCCTTAAGGTCAGGGAGGTCTAGCTCTCCTTTCTTTCTAATCCAGGCTAGCCAGCTGGAGGCTCAGCAAGCCTTCTCTAAACTGGTCCTAATAGTCCCCTGCTTTTTATATAACTCCCTAGTGCTCTAGTGTTCCAATATGCCTCTAATTTAACACGCCCCTTTAGCTTAAAGGCATAGCCTTTAGGCTAATTTCTAAGATTACTAAAGCTTCTTTTTCTTCTTCTAATTCCTACTTCCGGTTTTAGGCTAGAGTCTTTAAGAAGTTAGTAAGCTTTAGTTATTAAATGAATGCTTTAAAAGCCTCTTATAAGAAGCTTTTTATAAGGCTATTAGCTAGTAATTAGGCTAATAATATATAAATAATATTAATCTAGCCTTATATAACTTTTTAATAAAGCTAGTAATTATATATATTAATATATTAAAGCTTTATATATAGTTAAATAAGCTCTTCTTTAATTAAGTGAATAGCCTGCTTATTATTATATTAAATAGTTATTTAAAAAAGAAAAGTGATTTTTTATTAAGTAGTTAGTAAGTATAGGTTAATATATAAAAATAAGATAAGCTAGTTTATAAAAAGAGCTTCTTTAATTACTTATAATAGGGCTAGTAACTTAGTTTTTATAAAGGCTATAGTAGTAGAAGGAGTGGAAGGAGTGGAAGGCTATTAGTAGAACTCGGCGATTGTAAGTCAAGAAATTAACTAATTAGAAAAGGGATTAAAGATTCAGAAAGAGCAAGAAAAGGCAATTAGAAAGGTATTTAGTTTGATGTGATTAGTTAAAAAATGCATGTATTAATAATGATTATCCTTCTGAACTGGCTAGAGAAAAGCCCTAGCTTTATAGAGAGATTGCTATCCAGTCATATATCTAATCTAACAGAGGATTTAGACAATTTGTTATAATAAAACCGGGTAAGATATGTCCTGAGTTTTAAGACTATTAAATATATATCTAATGCTTAAACTCTAACCTTATTAAAGGTTCTTATTATAAATGTCTTTTATAATTATAATATAAAGAAGATAGGCTTTTTAAAGTATATTATATATTATTATAAAGTTAAAAATTAGAAGATTCTAAATATATTATTTATAGTCTTATTTAATAAGAGCTAAAGGAGATATTTTTTTATTAATTATATATTTTATATATAAGGACTTTATAGTCTCTTTTAAATATATTTCCTTATAATATATTTACTATTTAAGGACTTATATAAAAAAAACTCTCTTTTAAGAGAGAAAAAAAAAATTCTTATATTTTTCTTTTATTTAGGAATTTAAGAGAAAACCTTATATAAAGTTAAAAACTCTCAGTTATTTTTAGCAGCTTTATAGTTTTATAGACTTAGAAATGCTCTTAGTCTTTTACAGTCTATAGGGTTTAGACCTTTAGTAAAGAAGTCTACTATATTATCCTTACTTCTTATAGAATATAAAGTTATTTTCTCTTCTTTTATCTTATCTTTTATAAAGTGATAAGATATATCTATATGCTTTAATCTTTTATAATAAGAAGAGTTTTCAGCTAGTTATTTAGCTGCCTTATTATCTATTAAAATAGAACGTATAGATCTATTATAAAAAAGAGATAAATTCTTATTTATATATTTATAGAAACTATTAAGAAATAAACTCTCTTTAGCTGCTTCTTTTAAAGCTATATATTTAGCCTTATAAGTACTTAAAGTAATACTTTTTTACTTAGTTATATTCTAATTTATAACGTTATTATATAAGAAGAAACTATATCTACTTATAGACTTTCTATTAGTTATATCAGAGGCTTAATCAGTATCTGAATAGCCTCTTATTATATTATATAATAAGTTAGGTTATATATTATAATTATAGTATAAACCTAAGTTTTTATAGTTATTTACATACTTCTAAATTAAGTCTAGAGCTTTAAAGTGAGAGTTATTAGGTTTAAATATAAACCTTAAGACATTATTAATAGTATAAGCTATATTAGGTCTAGTCTTTATAAAGAGATATAAGAGAGAACTAACTTCTCTTTAATACTATAATATATCTTTATTAGAAGAAGTTATAATTGCTTTTTATAGCTTATTTCTAGCTATAGAAGGAACTTTAGAGGTTTTTATATCTTATTTATTATATTCTATTATTTTAGAATTTATATATTTTATTTAGTTTATATATAGGCCTTTATTCTCTCAGTCTATAGTTATATTTATTCTTAAGAATTCTTTTATTTCTTTTAAAGATTGCATTTTAATATCTTTAGATAAGAGATTTATAACTTTATATATATTAGCTTTATTTAGACTAATAAAAATCTGATTCTTTATATAGCATATTATAGCTATTTTATATAAGTTATTTATAAATACTCCTTTATTATAAGATATAAGTTTAAAACCTAGCTTATTTAAATGCATAAAGAGAAAGTTATACTAAAGTTTAAAACTCTATTTTAAATTATATAGAGCTTTATTTAGTTTTAAAACTAAGTCTCTTTTATTTTCTTTATATTCTTTACATAACTCTTTAGTTATAGTATTTTCTAAAAACTCTAATATATAGTCTTTATACTCAGTAAGTAGTATAGTATATATATCTTTATCTATTTTAGAATGAATAAAGGCGTTTTTAATATTATATTGTATTATTTTATAGTTATTTATAACTACTATTATTAATAATAGCTTTATAGTCTTAGGTCTTATAGTAGTTATAAAAGTCTCTGTATAGTTAAGGTTATGTATTTAGTTATAGTTTTAAACTATCTATTTAGACTTATATTTTATAATAGAGTTATTAGAGTTTGTTTTTATTTTATAAACCCCGCGGCCTTTTATAAAAGTTTTATTATTAAGAAGGTCTGTTATAGATTAAACCTTCTAAGCTAGTAATTCTTTTACTTCTATCTTTATAAAAGGTATCCACTTATTTTTATATATACCTTCTATAGCTTTATTATAGTTAGAAGGTTCTATATAACTTTCAATTATATTATATATAGAAGGGAATTTTTAAAAGTCTTTATAATATTCTATAGATTTCTTAAGAATATTAATAACTAACTTAGTTATTATATTAAGCTCAGACTCTATTAAAGAGTTATTATTATTTATATTATTCTCTTCTTTTTCTTTATTTATAGTAGAATTATTATTAAAGAAGGTATTTTATAAATAATAATATCTTTAGAAATTATTATCTTGCGTTTTTTATAGTTCCAGATTTTATAGCTATTATCTGAATAGCTTATTATAATGCCTTTATAAGCTTTAGTATCTAGTTTATTACTAAGAAGCTTATTCTTATAATATATAATAGATCTAAAAGTCTTTATAGAATCTATTTCTTCTAAAGTAAGAAGTTTATTATTCTTAAGTTCTAAAGGATATAAGAACCCTATAAAAGAATAAGGAGTTCTATTATATATATATTCTATAGCTTCTAAAGCTTTAGACTAAAGAAACTTAAATATATTAAAAATGAAGATTATCACTCTTATATTATTAAGAATAGTCCTATTTATTCTTTTAGCAGAACTATTAAGTTCTTTTATATAAGGAGGAGAAAAGTTATAATATATTCCCTTCTTTTTATAATAAGGGGCTAAGTTATACTTATATTCTTTAGTATTATTAGAAAAAACTTCTTTTATAATTATTTTTTCTTTATTATTTTCACTTTAGCTTTAAATTCTTTAGATTTCTTTAAAGCTTTACTTTTATTTCTTATAGTATATATTTTAAGAAACTTAGTGCCTTTATTAAAGAAAGTTATAATATATTTATATTTATAATATAATATAAGTATTATAGGACTATATATATTTATAATAAGCTTATTTAAGAAGTTATATTAAGTTTTATTTATAACTCTTTTTATTTTATATTAAACCCAAATAAATATATAAATATATATATCTCCTTTAATAAGCTAAGTTTTAAGCTTTATTATAAGCTTTAAAATTCTATATAAAATTCTATTTAAATATACTAAAATACAGTGTTAATAACACTATTCACACTATATAACCAATCATAGCTAATCGGCCTAATATTAGTCCGTGCTTTGAAATCAGGCAATTTTGCTTTATAATCAAAGCTTTTAATTCCTCCGTGCTTTGAAATCAAGATATCTCGGCATTTCCTTGACATATAATTACAAAAATAATACCACTAAATAGCTGAATTTTTGGGCTTTTTAATGGTATACCTTATGTCTTAGTGACTATATAATTGCCGGCTCAATTTGTCTATAAAAGAAGGACTACCCCTAGGGCTTATTTCCTAATACAATAGAATCATACGCCATTATTATACACTATAATAAACTATCTTCTAATAAGACACTCTTATCTTCATATATCTCTTACTTTATTATTCTTTATAAGAATATCCTTATATAAGCTATAAGCTTATACTTCTACTGCTCAGTGATCTCTAACATTTTATTAATTACTTTAGCTTTTATATAGTTTTTATACTGAATTATTTATATTATTTAGTCTTAAGGTATTTAGAACTGAATATTATCTTTAGAGTATTTTCCTTTATATAGCCTTAGAAGATATCGTCTTAAAGTCTTTATATTTAAGTAAGCTAGTCTTAGATAATACTTATATATATTTACAACTATAGTCTTAGTTATAATTCTCTCTTTAGTTAAAGAGATATTATTTAAAAGAAGAATAATATAATATATTTCCTTAGTATTAATTATTATCTTTAAAAAAAAGATAACGTACTTAATAAGTGAGTGGGCTAAATAAGTGAGTGGGCTAAATAAGTGAGTGGGCTAAATAAGTGAGTGAGCCAATCCAGTTTTACACCTTAATATGCGATTTTTAGGAAATTCTTTAAAAATCTAAACTAGGCTTAAAATGTATATAATTTAAGTTATAAGTCCATTGATTTTATTATAATAATAAAAGATTTTTCTATATGTTTTAAAAAAATATTTATATAGTTATTTAAGATAATCTTATTCATACTGTTTTTTTTTTAATTTTATTTTTAAAAAGCTAAATTAATTTTTCAAAATTCTAGAAAAAATATTATTTATTAACCCTTTTATTAAGATATCTTAATATAATTCCTTAAAATTCTTATATTTATATTTATGATTTTAGAAAATTAAGAATTATTACTTTTAGCTATATAATATAAGTAGCTTACTCACTTATTTAGCTCACTCACTTATTAAATACATTAATATATATAATAAGTGAATATTTTAAACAAGTAAATATTCTAAAAATCCTAACCTTTAAGATTAAAATCTTAATATAATTATAATAATATAATTAATTAATTAAAACTAATTACTATACTCTTCTCTAGAAGTCTTAATTATAGCCTAATAGGTCCTTATATTATAACCAGCCTTTCTATATATTCTATAATACCTTTCTCTTAATAGTACTAACCTTTACTAACTACTACTTCTTAATAATTTAACCACTACTTATACATTAATATCTCTTTAATCCATCTTATCCCTTTCTTTATCTAAAGTCATCTTTCCTCTTTTACTTAAGCAGGATTTTTTTAGCTCTATACTGCTTACTAAGAGTCTTATTCACTTATTAAAGAATTTAGACCTTAGCTTTTAATAGAGCATTCTAATATATTATTATCTTTATTCTTTTTAAAAGTAACTTAAGTGCTTTAAGAATTAATATTAAAGAGCTACTTTAATGCCTTCTTATTTATCTTTTAAGATATTTAGACTAAGAGCTAGCCTTAAGTATAATCTTTAGAGTCTTTAAGACCTAAGGGTTAAAAAGGCTGATATTTTCTTTAGCTAGTATTAGAGTCTATAACTATATATTAAGCTTTTATATAATATTTTCTAGGTCTAAAAGAGTAAGTCTAGCCTTTTAAAAACCCCTTTTAATATTACTTACTATTATAATAGCTTAGTAAGTAATATAAAAGGTTAAGAAGAACTTAGTTTTTAAAATATAAATTATAAAGTATTTAATTAATTATTTAATTTTTTAACTATAGGCTATTTTAAATTGCTTAAAGTACTTAATATTAAAAGACTAAAGTAAATAAAATAAATAAAGTATTATATAAAGTATAATAATTAAGGTTATGGTCCTTTAGCAGCGTACACTCAGAGAGGGGCCAGAGGTTAAACAGTAAAAAAAACAAAAAAAAACAACCAATAGTGAATAACAGTATAAGGGCCCAAAACCCAAGCCCAAGGCAACAGCAACTCAGAATGACTAGAGTTTCTAGTGCATCAGGGTACAAGGCTTGCTGTCCCAATCAACCCTTCAAAATGCGTCAAGCAGCTGGAAAGCTAGATAGAAAAGCTAGATAGAAAAGCTAGATGGAAAAGCTAGATGTCGGAAGGCAAAATCGTCATACGATAAATAAAGTATAATAATATTATTCTATTTATTAAATTCCTTAAAATTAACTAAGTAATAACTTTTATATTTATTAAAGATTAGAAAATAATAATAACTAATTAATTCACGTATATAATAAGCGAGTGTCCTAAACAAGCGAGTGTCCTACCTATACTATACAGCTAAAAGTATACATTTTAGATTTTCTAAAACGGGCTATTTAATTAGTAAATTTCTAAAGAATTAATTTTAAGCTTTTAAAGAAAAGAGTTATAACATAGTATTTTCTTTATATTTCTAACTAATTTATTAAGCTAGTTATAAATAAAAGTATTAAAAAAAACAGTATGAATTTTATACTACTAGCGCTATAGATATATATAGCTTAAGAAAGCTCATAAGAATAATATATATTATAATTAAGCTATATTTAAAACTATACTTATTTTAGGCTTAGTTTAAGTTTTTAAGAATTATTTTAAAATCGCAATTTAAGGTGAAAATCTGAGTGAGACACTCGCTTGTCTGGGACACTCGCTTATTATATACGTTAATTCTTTATATATTAATTAAAATGCTTAAATTACTAAAAACCTATCTTATTATTAGTCTAGCTATTTAAAGTTATTATAATAGTTTAATTATTTAAGAGGTTGCTTTTTTAGTACTAGCTAATAAGGTAATATTAGCTTATAATTATAATAAATAGCTAGATCGCCCAGCCTTCTGCATTAATTACTTAAATAACTATAACTCATTTCTAGTTTTTAAGCTAAACTAATTTCAGGTTTTTACGCCTATCTATACTTATAATCACCATTCTACTTATAATTATACTTATTATAACGCTAGTCTTATTAAAGTTATAAATATTAACTAAATTAATACTATATTTTATAATTATATTCTTTATAAGCTTGAAATAATTATAAATAATAACTACATCTTTATATTTAGCCCTCTAATAGTTATATTTATAAAAAAAACGTATCTTAAACTCTTAGTATTACTTAATAAAGTTAGAAGCCTAGCGCTTACTAATAGGTGATATATTACAGTCAGCAAGCAGTTAGTTAGCTATTTCTTTAATACTATGCAATTATAAGGAAAACTCTTAAGAATCTAGATTAAGAATAAATTAAATAATAATCTATTCTTCTAAATTAAATAGCTTATATAACTTAAGAATAATATTATATTAAGACTATATGCCTTTTTAATAGCGCTCTAGCTTTTTATTATAGATATAGTAAAATTAATATAGTATGTTAGATACTTAATAATAGGTTATTTTAAAGGGCTTAAAGAGTAAGAAGAATATTTCCCTCTTTATTAAATTAATATATATTTAGTAACTATAAATTAATTAATTAAATAAAAGAAAGAGAGATTAGGAGATTCTTAGGACATTTACTTGTTTAGAACATTTGCTTATTATATACGTTATATAGACTATTTTTTTAAGACCTTTAGCTCTTAACTTAGCTTCTTTAAAAAGATATATATTATTATAATTAATAAATATTAATATATCCTTTAAAAAGGATATATAACTTATTAAATTAATTCTTAATTTAGAATATAATAATATTTTCTTAATATATAGGTTTTATTATTATTTAAAAAGTAGAATTTTATATTACTATAGCTTTTAATAATTAATAAAAATACTTAACTTTAAGAAATAGTTTTATTTATAGTATAATAGCTTAGAAATAAGCTTTTATTATATATAATATGCTTAATAATACCTATATTCTATATAAAGTTAATTATATCTTTTTTAAATTAAAGAGAGGATTTTACTTTCTTATATTTCTTTAAAATTTTAAGAATTTAAAATATTTTTCTTCTTATTAGTTCTAAAGATAGGTTATTATACTTATTTTTATAGTTATTATTAAGTTTATTTACTTAATTAACCTTATTTAAAGCTTAAGTAATATTAAGAAAGATTTTAAAATCTATTAGGTCTTTAGACTTAGAATCAGATTCTAAGACTTTTATAACTTTAGAATTAGCTTTCTTATTAGCTAGAGAGACTAGAAATTGTTCCTATTTCTCTTCTCTTTCTTCTCTCTTCTTATTAAGTAAGGTAACTTTTTTAGAAATAGACTTAGAGATTCTAAAGTTAGGAAAGCCTTTAGGAGCTTTATTAGGATATAAAAAGTAATAATTCTTATCTATATGCTTAGAGAGCTTATAATAAGAGCATTTTAAAGCTTTTTTATTCTTCTTCTAAGGTTTCTTAGACTTAATAAAGCCAATTACCTCTTTAAAAGTCTTTAGTCTTCTAGACTTATTTAATAAGGAAGAGGAAAGAGACTTAAGGTTATATGCTTTAAAATTACTTTTTAAAGCTTAGATAATAGAGGTAGTATAATTACTATACTCTTTTTTAAAGTTATAAAGTAAAAAGGCAATAATAAAAGGCTTTAGAAGAGAGATTTCTCTAATAATTAATTCATTAGTAAGCTCTTTTATCTTATTAAGATATCCTTCTATTAGAAGACTTAAATAGCTTTTTTTAATAACTCTTTAATATGAGAAAGTTATTAATAAAACTAGAAGAGTTATAAAGGTTTTTTTTAAAGAATCTTAAGCTTATTTAGTAAAGATTACTTACTTAACTTATAAAAGAGGTCCATCTTCTAATAAAAGTCGAATTACTATTAATATATTAGCACTTTTAATATAGTCTTCTTTAATTATTCTTTTAACTAGCTTTTGCTTAGTTACATATACTTTTATTTTAAAAGACTAAACTATATAGTTTTTACTACCTTTTAGTTTATATATAAAAGAGGATTTTTCTCTAGACCTTATTATAAAGTTAAAAACTTATAGAGTTTGTTAGAGCTTAAAAGCTTGAATACAGTATAAAGCAGTGTTATTCATACTGTGCTACACTGTATTACTATATATACTCTCTTTTTATTTCTTCTTTTAAAAATAAAACTTAGACCTTAATTAATTCTAATTAATTTTAATATTATTTTAATTAAAAAATACCTTTTTTATTTCATTTTATTACTATTTTAGTCAGACCCACTTTTACTGACTAAGCCTCCTATTTCCGGCTTATTTCCGGATCTTATATATAAACTCTGCGCACTTTAAGCTATTTATAGCTAAAGCAATTTAGAGTTTGAATATCAGGCTCTAACAGAGTTTAAAAAGAAAGAAGTTTTAAAAGTCTAAAAGACTTAGCAGAGCTTTTATAAACTTAGAAAAAGTCAGAACTTATAAATAAAGTTATTCTTATTAATTAAAATAACTAATTAAAAGATATACTTAAGTATAAAACTCAGGCTTATAACTTATTATAAAGTTCTTATATATATATAATTAATAAAGAAATATCTCCTTTAGCTTCTATTAAATACGATTATAAATAATATATTTAAAATCTCTTAATTTTTAGCTTTATAATAGTATATAATATATCTTAAAAAGCTTATCTTCTTTATATTATAACTATAAAAGACATCTATAATAAGAACTTTTAATAAGATTAGAGTTTAAGTATTAAATATATATTTAATAATTATAAAACTTAGAATATATATATACTGGTTTTATTATAATAAATTGTCTAAATCCCCTATTAGATTAAATATATAACTAAATAGTAATCTCTTTATAAAGCTAGGGCTTTTTTCTAGCCAGTCTAAAGGGATTATTATTATTAATATATGCATTTCTTAACTAATTAAATCAAACTGACTACTTTTCTAATTGTCTTTTATTACTCTTTCTGAATCTTTAATCCATTTTCTAATTAGTCAATTTCTTAACCCACAATCGCCGAGTTTTACTAATAACCTTCTATTTCTTCTACTCCTTCTACTACTATAGCCTTTACAGTTATTAATTGTAAACTTATATTTAGATCATAGTTAGGGATCGTAATCTATTAGTAACTAGTTAGAAATTTAATAGAGTGTGTGTTGTGTAGCTTATTATTATGTGGTCTTATGTAGACTGAGTTGTAATATATTAAAATACTAGCATTTAATAGAATAAACTCTAGGAATTTAACTTAATCCTAGTAAAACTCGTACTTAAAAGGCTTAGTATATAGCTCAGCTTCTTATAGCTATTATAAGACTTATTATATATAGCTAGTATATATATTATAGTCTTTTAAAAAAAAATAAGGATATTATTTAAATATATTAACGTACTTAATAAGTGAGTAAGCCAAACAAGCGAGTGAGCCACTTTAAAATTTTCTAGTATTTATACTTTAAATGAAAATATCTTTAAAATATTCTCTAAAATTAAAACTAAGAATAAAATACCTAATATTATAGAAATAGCTCTATTATATCTTAAAAAATAAATGTAAATTTTCTTAGACTTTTTAAAAAATTACATAATAAGCTATATTAAAAATGCTTATTCGCACTATATACCTAGCTATTTCTTTATAAAAGAATTTTTTTATAAATTTAAAAAAATTATTATATAGTTTTCTTTTTAATTAAATAATTAAAATTATTTTTATTTTATTTTTAATAATTAGATAGTTAGTTTTAAAAATTTAAAGTTTAGCTCTTTTTAGTGTATAGTATTCGTGGCTTACTCGCTTGTTTAGCTCACTCACTTATTAAGTACGTTATATAAATAGTATTTAATAGCTTATATAATACTTAATAAATATAATTTTAAAATGTAATTAGAGCATTAGTTAAGCTAAAAGACATTATAGTATATTTAAAATGCTTATATTATACGTAGAATACTATCTTTTACTTATTTCTCTCTTTAATATAAATATAATAATAAGTATCTTTAATATTAATCTTAATAAAGTAAACTAACTTAAAAATATAATTACGGATTTTTAAAACGAGGAATAATAAATACTAATTCTATTCTATTACTTTATTAAGTCCTTAGTAATTAATATATAACTTTAAGGTCCTGTCTTTCTTTAGGATAAATAAAATAAAAGTGCTTATAAGGCTTTTAAAAGCGTAAATGCAGCCATTTGCTAAGTTTTTCTTAAAGTATTACTATAGCTTTTCTAGCTCTGCTAAAAATAGTGAGTAAATCGGCCTAAAGAGTAGGGAGTTATTAAGTAAGAGGCCTATTATATAATTAGTTGCCTTATGCTTAGGTAAAGCTCTTATATTATTTAGGTTAAAAATGTCTTTAAAGTCTTATAATTCTATAAAGATAATTTAAAATCTTTTAGTATTTATTATATCTTTATTTAATAATAAGTAAGGTTTTAATAAGATTATTATTTAATAGACTATTATATAATTCTTATATTACTTTTTAAAAATAAAAGCCTTTTAAATTTATATACCTTTCTAGCTATATTTAAGTAAGTATTACTAATTAAAAGAAAAGTAAATATAGTATTTTTTTAAAAGTAGTTTAAAATAGTAATATAGGGCTTCTCTAAGTATTTAAGTCTTTATTAATACTAATATAAAGCTAAGTAAAAGATTATATAATTCTATAAGAATCTATTATAATTAATAATACTTTTTAAATACTATAAGTAAGGAGTTTTATTTTATTAGTACTCTTAAAGTTAGGTACTTTTACTTTACTCTTCTTTAAGCTATATTAATAAGTAAAGGTTTTATTAATTAGGTTAACCTTAGTATAGCTATTAAAGTCTATATATATTTTAATTAGTTATTAGCTATAAATTATTACTTAAGCATAGAATTAAGTAGCTATTTTAACTTAAGAGTCTATAGCTAGTAATAAGGCTAAAGTACTAATTACTTATTATTCTCCTTCTTTTAGTCTATATTTAAAAGAGAGTAATAAAGCTTAACATAGTTTTTATTATTATAAAAGTAATATTATAGCTTTAAGAAGTTCTTTTTCTATTAGTTCTTTATTAATTTAGACTTATTATTTTATTATTAAAAGAAAGGTAAATTACTTTAGTTTCTTTACTAGCTTTTTATAGGATTAGGTTTATTATTAGTAATATAGCTCTATTTCTAGCCTTATAATATAAAGTCCTAATATTAAATAATAAGTATTACTATTTTCTTATAGTTATTTAATAGTATTAAACTATAAGAGTTAATATAGTTTTATAATTTATCTTATAATTTTATATAAAAAGAAAAAGCTTATTATTTCTTAATTAATTTTTTAAAGTATTTTTTTAATAAATTAAAATAAACATAAAAATTTAAAATTAATTAGTTCTTATATTAATATATATAATAAGCATATAGCGCATCTAAGTATATAGCGTACTTTTCCTAACCTTTAATATAAAAACTTAAATAAAAATATAATATAACGTACTTAATAAGCATGCGCCGCATCCAAGTATGCGCCGCATTAAGATTTTCACCTTAAATTGCATTTTTAAAATAATTCTTAAAAATTCAAATTAAGCCTAAAATAGCTATAACTTTATATATAGCTTATTCATTATATATATTATTTTTAAAAATTATTTTAAGTTATATATACCTATAGCGCTAGTAGTATAAAATTCGCACTGTTTTTATTACTATTTTTATTTATAACTAGCTTAATAAGTTTTTTAAAAGTGTAAAAGAAATACTAGCTTATTAACCTTTTAGTTAAATATCTAAGATTAAATCCTTAAAAATTCTAGACTTATATAACCTATTTTAGAAAATTTAAAGTTTAGCTTTTAAGGTATACAGTATACGTGCAGCGCATACTTGGATGCGGCGCATGCTTATTAAGTACGTTAGTATTTAATTAATTAAAACTAATTACTATACTCTTCTTTAAATATCTTAATAATAACCTAATAAGTCTTTATATTATAATCAGTCTTTTTATAAGTTCTATAATGCCTTTTCTTTAGTTATACTAACCCTCCTTAGCTACTACTTTTTAATAATTTAGTATATACTTATATATTAATATCTATTTAATTAATTACTTCTCTTTCTTCTTTTATAATTATCTTTTTTTTATTCTATAAATAGGTTTTTTTTACTTTATACTACTTACTAAGGGTTTTATTTGCCTATTAAAAGATCTAGTTCTTAGACTTTAATAATACTATTTAATATATTATTACTTTTATTCTTTTAAAAAATAAATTAAGTGCTTTAAAGATAGATACTAAAGAGCTGCTTTAATATCTCTTAATTTATCTTTTAAGGTATTTAAACTACAAACTAGTCTTAAGTATAGTCTTTAGAATCTTTAAGACTTAAGGATTAAAAAGGCTAATATCAATCTATAGCTATATATTAAGCTTTAATATTACATTTTCTAGAACTAAAGGAGTAAGTCTAGTCTTTTAAAAACACCCTTTAATATTACTTATTATTATAGTAGCTTAGTAAGTAATATAAAAGGCTAAAAAGAACTTAGTCTTTAAAATATAAATTATAAAGCATTAATTAACTGCTTAATTTCTTAATTATTGGCTTTTTTAAATAGCTTAAAGTACTTAATATTAAGAAGCTAAAGTAAATAAGATAAATAAAATAGTATATAAAGTATAATAATATTATTTTATTAATAATATTTCTTAAAGTTAATTAAGTAATGACTTTTATACTTATTAAAGATTAAAAAATAATAGTAATTAGTTAATTAATTCTTTATATATTAATTAAAATGCTTAAATTATTAAATACTTATTTTATTATTAGTCTAGCTATTTAAAGTTATAATAATAGCTTAATTACTTAATAAGTTACTTTTTTAATACTAGTTAGTAAAGTAATATTAACTTATAATTATAATAAATAGTTAAATTACTTAGCCTTTTATATTAATTACTTAAATAACTATAACCTATTTTTAATTATTAAGCTAAACTGATTTTAAGTTTCTATATATATTTATATTTATAATAACTATTCTATTTATAATTATACTTATTATAAAGCTAGTCTTATTAAAGTTATAAATATTAATTAAATTAATACTATATTTTATAATTATATTCTTTATAAGCCTAGACTAATTGTAAATAATAGTTAGATCTTTATATTTAGCTTTTTAATAATTATATTTATAAAAAAATGCATTTTAAACTCTTAATATTACTTAATAAAGTTAAAAGCCTAATACTTACTAATAAATAATACATTATAGTTAGTAAGTAATTAGTTAGCTATTTTTTTAATATTATATAATTATAAGAAAAATACTTATAAATCCAGATTAAAAATAAACTAAATAATAATCTATTCTTTTAAATTAAATAGGTAATGCGATTTTAAGATCTAATTGTATTAAGATTAAATACTATTCTATTAGTAATAAAGCCTTTACTCTTCAATATTATAAGTATTAATAGCGCTTTAAATACTTAATTTTAAGTCAATTTAAAGAGCTTAAAGAGTAAGAAGGGTTTTTACTTTAGTATTTAATTATAATATATTAAGTAGTTAACGCTATTAAAACCGCTGTTCGGACTTTTATTTCTACGCTACTGCATTTCTATATTACGTGTTTGCATTGCTTAAGTTATCTTAAGACGAAGGACGCGATTAATTAGTTGACCTAGTTATAGATGGACTCTTATCCCTCCTCCCTTAACCACTAGGAACCCAGAACCTTCCTCTATTAAATCCTTTAACCTATCGCAGTCAATATTAGAAGCGACCGCAGGATTCCCTAGTTTCTAATGCATTACTCCTTTAGCTATATATTGATTAATATAACATCAGCCTATAATTATATAATCTATATATTATAGCTCTTTAAGTTATTAAAAAAGGCATTATTAATAGTTATTATTTCTTTTTATTTCTTCTTTTAAACTAATTCCTTTAATAAGACTTACTCTATCTTAATCTATTAAATTATATCCTTATTTAATAAGGCTTATAAGAACAGGTTCTCTTAGAAAATATAATAATTAAAGATTATTAATTAGATAAGCTTCTTATAATTAAGCTAGCTAAACTTAGCCTCTATTATATATTCTAAGCTAGATAAGTAAGATACTCTTTATAGTCTAAAAAGCAGGCTTTAATTTTCTTTGATTCTTTTAACTAGTGTATATATAAGACGATTCTTATATACTAGTATTAGCGAGGGTCTGCTAGGCTATTGCGCAATGCGCTATACGCGCATTATGTTATTTGTTTAGTCAGGGGGGGTTATTATGAGTCAGTCATATTGCAAGCAGTTGAATTGCGATTAGGAATTACAAAGCAGTAATTGAATTGCGACTTAGAATTGCGACAAGCTTGGAATGCGATGAATGCAGAGCCCTCACGGGGCTTTTATCATATAACGATTTTGCCTTCTGATATCCAGCTTTTCTATCTAGCTTTTCTATCTAGCTTTTCTATCTAGCTTTCCAGCTGCTTAATGCATCTCGAAGAGTTGATTAAGACAGCAAGGCTTGCACCCTGATGCAGTAGAAACTCTAGTCATTCTGAGTTACTATTGCCTTAGGCTTGGGTTTTAGGCCCTCATACTATTATTCACTATTAGTTATTTTTTTTTTTTTACTATTTAACCTTTAGCCCCTCTCTGAGTGTGCGCTGCTAAGGACTATAACCTTAATATTAAGTAGTTAAGAAATATATATTTAAATAAAAAGATAAGAGTTTTTAAGGAAAATGCACTATATACTTAGATACACTATATACTTATTATATATATTACTTTATTTACTTTAATTATTATATTAAAAAGAGTTCTTAATTATTAATATTCTTAATAAAAATAAAAGTCTATTTTTTAAAAAACTTTTAATGATTTTTAAAGTTCTTTTATATAATTTCCTCCTATTTATTAAAGTATTAGTCTTACTTTACTTAATATTCAGTATTTATATAATTAAATATAAGGAGGATTTTTTTAAAATTATAATAATATTATTTCTATATATATATAAAGGCATATTATAAGTTATTAAGCTAGTTATTAGATTTTTATATAGTAATAAAGTATAAAAAGTAAGGGATGTTCTTAATTTGCACTTTGCTTTTATTACTTAAAGTGAATAAGTAAGAAGATTACTAGCTTTTTAGCTTTATAATACGCGAGTTTCCTATACTAAGTGCTTCTAGTAATACAGCTTCCTAGTTTTATAGCTTCTTTAGCTCTTAGAGCTATAAGATGCATATATATAATACTAGCTGCTGCTTTATAAGGCTAGGTTCAGGCAGGTCTTCTATTATTATAAGAGTTATATCTTCTTATACAATTTCTAGTATTAATAGATTATTTATTTTAACTACTCTTTAGTATTATAAAGTCTTTATATATAAAATATATAATTAATAAGGAAATATCTCCTTTAACTCTTATTAAATAAGACTATAGACAATATATTTAGAATCTTCTGATTTTTAGCTTTATAATAATATATAATATACCTTAAAAAGCCTATCTTCTTTATATTATAATTATAAAAGATACTTATAATAAGACTCTTTAATAAGATTAGAATTTAAACATTAGATATATATTTAATAGTTTTAAAACTTAAGATATATCTTACCTGGTTTTACGATAATAAATTATCTAAATCCTCTATTAGATTAGATATATAACTAGATAGTAATCTCTTTATAAAGCTAGGGCTTTTCTCTAGCTAGCCTAAAAGGATTATTATTATTAATATAACGTATGTATCACTCGTACGTCGCATCTAACCATGCGTCACACCTATACTATACATTTAAAATTAAAAACCTTAATTTTCTAAAAGGTTATATATAATTATAGGATTTTTAAAAAAAAATTAATTTTAGATTTTTAACTAAGAATTTAATAAGTTAGTAATTTCTTAAGATTTTTAAAAAAATTATTAAGCTAGTTATAAATAAAAATAGTAAAAAGTACAGTGCGAATTTAATAGTGCTAGCACTATTAATATATAAAACTTAAAAGAATTCTTAAAAATAAGTTATATTATAAATAATTTAATTTAAAAATCCTAGCTATTTTAGGCTTAATTTTAATTTTTTAGGATTTTTTAAAAATTGCGATTTAAGGTGAAAATCTCACTGTGACGCATGGTTGGATGCGACGCATGAGTGATATATACGTTATGCATTTCTTAACTAATTAAATTAAACTGACTACCTTTTTAGTTATCTTTTCCTACTCTTTCTAAATCTTTAATTCTTTTTTTAATTAGTCAATTCGTTAACCTATAATTGATGAGTTCTAATAATAACCTTCCACTCCTTCCACTCCTTCTACTACTACAGCCTTTACAAGTATTAACTCAGTACTATTTCAACTATAAATAGCTATAGAAAGAAGCTTTAGAATTATAAAAGATAAATATTATAATAAGTAGCTAGGTATAGTAATAAAGCACTGGTCTCTATATTCTAAGACTAAAGCTTAAGGATCCTAAAGTGAACCTTAAGCACATACATAAGGAAAAGGAGGCGAAGCCCCACTGGTCACATGAGATGACTGGTCAGGTGGGGCGGCTCCGAATTCCCGTTACAAAAGGCATCTATAAAGGTCTTCAAGCCAGGCACATATATCGCTATAGATAAGTGCATCATTGGCTTCACAGAGAGGGCACAAGAGACAGTCACCATCAAGACCAAGCCAACTCTAACGGGCTTCAAGGTTTGGGTTGTGGCACAACGAGGCTATTTCCTGCGCTGGCTTTAGCACACGCCTTCCAACGCCTTCAGTCCTATAAGCAAGCGACTGTCACGGAGATCAGGGCCGGCCAAGGCAGCCCTTAACCCAACATAGAGGGTGGTTATTGCCCTAGTTAACTTACTGCCAGATTCCATATACTGCGTCTTCCTTAATAACCTCTTTTGCTCACTTAAGCTCTTCTGGGTCCTTAGAAAGCGAGGCATCGGGGCTACGGGCACCTGCCGCACTAACTGTAGACTGTATAAGCCCCTAATATTACTTAAGGCCCAGGATCAGAAAGGGAAGCTGCCTTAGCCGTAGAACCAGCTTAAAGCTATTCCCACAAGGGACAATCAGGTCAGGGATCCCTAAGACACATCTCTTAGTGTTTCTGTTGAATTGGAGACCTATGGCCTAGAATAGTTGCTGTACTAGGACAAGTAAGGCGACCTTACACTTTTGCCATAGTGAGCTTTTCAACAGTTTCCCTTACTAATGCGTCCTCTATGGCTACAGGTCAATCAAATCGCGTGGAAAGATAACGCCCTTGTGCTCCTATTATCAACAGTATACACAGGGCACGAGATCGAACAACGCATGTTGCATCGCGATAGGGAGGGTGCATTGTGATGTGAATAGAAGCTCTTAATTTCTAGCTATTTGAAGGGCCTAAATCAGCCCTTATATACATGAAGGAAAAGACGGTCTCGTGACCTAGGTCAGGGATCCGAGCCTTCAGAGGCTCGAGCCTGTGGCCTGTTATGAGGGCACAAAAAAGCAAACATAATTCTAGAGTTTGATGAGAGTCTGATAATAGTTGTAACAACGTATCTGCCGCCGGCCGATATTAACACAAGCCTGCGCACGGTAAATCAAGCAATTCTTTAATAGTAACCCTGTGTTAAAGATTTAGCAGCCGTCTATCGCCATTGACTATAATAATTATATAAGCGCAGTTAACATTAGCGATTAACTAAAAGCAAGCTTGGGAATTGACTATCGTATTTATAAAGGCTGCAACGATCGGTACACTGCCCTGGGCTCGTGAGTCTAGGGTAGGCTGGGAACCTGATCTAAGGGTTTATGTAACAATGAATCAGGCGTGTCATACTTAAACAATGTCAGTCACGTCTAGTAATAGTAGAGTCTGAGGTACTTAATGTAACCAAGTATTATTGATAGCTGAGGAGCTGCCCATACTAGATGTGCACTTCTCAGGTGGCTATATACTACAGGAGATCGCCTGATTGATGGAGCGTACGATCCAAGATCGAAGCGCTCCTGCTTGGTGCGATCCTCTCTAGATTGGCTGAGGCTAAAGTGGGTCTACACATTCTGCTGGTCCTGACCGCCTGGTCCCGTTCTGGGCCGTTACAAGGGCGCTTAATAGGCTCTTGTATAGTGCTTTCTTTTCAAGACTGCACTTATAAACAGCTATCTTTTTCAGCTTTATGAGGACCCTTATTAGCCGCGAATTGAGTCATAGACTGCGTAGAGGCAATGCATCTATAACAACCTTATTTGTACTTACGCAGCTACTGCAGTCTTAAGGTAGAGATATTGTTAAATAAGTGGCAAAAGGAAGCTTATAGAAGTAGCTTAAAAGGCTAATAAAATTATTATTAAAGATAATAGTTACTACCTATTGCTATAGGCTTAGTAAGCAGCTTTTAGTTAATTTTATATAGTATAGAAAAAGTATATAAAGCTTGCTTTAAAACCTTAAGCAGTAAGTAGATATACAGAAGCTATATATAATATATAAATATAAGCAATTTACTCTAATATTTAATAATTAAGAGTCTTACTACTTTAACTAATTTATCTTAAAAAATCATTATTTTAATATCTTTAATACCTTAAATATCTATTATACTAAGAGCTTTTAGGACTTCTCTCTTATATATATAATGTCTTTATCTAAGCCTTAGAAGGAAGGTCTTATAGTAACCCTCTCTAAGCCTAGTAACTTTTATAACTAGGAGTATGAATTTTTCTTCTAAGTTAATAGTCTTAAGCTTTAATAATACTTTAAAAAGAAGACTTTTTTTAAAGAAGAACTAGCTATACTGAATATTAAAAAACGAAAATATATAAAAATAGCTACTGCTTAATATATAATATAGTCTTAGATAGTTAACTTTAAAAAAAGCTCTTTAGATAATATTTAAGAAATAACTAGTAAAAGATAGTCTATATTTAATCTAATTGATTAAGGTTAGAAAATTTTTTTAATAAGATCTTACTTTCTATTAACTTAAAGAGAAGATCTTTAAAAAGGAACAGAAGGCTCTTAAAAGCCTTTAAGACTAAATTATTAAAACTATCTCTTTAAATCTTATTCTAACCTACTATTAATTCTATAAATCGATATTTAAATAATATTAAAATCTATAGGCCTAATATAGTAAGTCTGAAGAAAATAAAGTAAGAGATATTTAAACTAAATATTTTATTTTAATAAAAATTGCTTTAAAAAGCATAAGCTAAGCCTTTAAGTAGCTAGATTAATAGGAAGAAACCTTAGCTAAAGAGCAATAATAAGAGGTTCTAAAAACCCTATATAGCTATGCATAGGCTTAGGACTTCTTTAATATAACCACATAAGTCCTACTAAGCTAGACTGCATTATATAAAATCTCTTTAAAGCCTCTATTATAAAAAGGAGCTCTTTTATACTAGGATTTAAAGAATGACTTTTAAAATAAGCTTTAAGATATAGAAGCTATAAAGGGCTAAATAGCCTATAGTGCATTTTCTACGAATTATACTAAAGAGGACTCTTAGGATAATAAGGGGAATGCTTTTACTATTAAAGACTAATACTACTCCTTAAAGAAGAGAGGAAAGAAATATTAATAGCCTTTTAAAGAGAGATAGGAAAAAATGCTTAGTATATAGACTATTCTATAAATTAAAGAAATGCTTCTATATCTTTCTAAGTTAAGTATAGAAAGGATTTAAAGCCTAAGAAAGGCTATAAAAAAGGGTAGAAAAAGCCTTTAAGAAAGACTTAGACCTATAAGCCTAAATTAAAGCCCTTAAATAAAAAAGAACTAAGATCTTAGAAGCTAGAACTATATAGCTAAAGGAAGAAGGCTAAGGAGATTAATAACTATATAGTTACGCAGTTATTATAATTAAGGCTGTATTTATAGTTTAAAAAGATAACTATTCCTTATAAAACTCTATAATCCTTAACCCTAAAGCCATTTTCTTAATTATAAATAACTTAAATAGACTAGCTAATTACTAATAAGCTATCCTAAGAGACTTTATCTAAGCTAAAGACTAAAAGCTACCTATCTTAAGCTATAAAACTATAACTATCAGGCTTATAAGAAATCAAGCCCTATTATTCAAAGATATAGCCTACTGCTCTCAACTCCTTACAATCTGTAAAGGCTATAGTAGTGGAAGGAGTGGAAGGTTATTAGTAGAACTCGGCAATTGTGGGTCAAGGAATTAACCAATTAGAAAAGGGATTAAAGATTCAGAAAAAGCAGGAAAAGACGATTAGAAAAGTAGTTAGTTTAATGTAATTAGTTAAGAAATGCATGTATTAATAATAATAATCCTTCTAGACTGACTAGAGAAAAGCCCCAGCTTTATAAAGAGATTGCTATTTAGTCATATATCTAATCTAATAGGAGATTTAGACAATTTATTATAGTAAAACCGGGTAGGACGTGTCCTGAGTTTTAAGACTATTAGATGTATGTCTAATGCTTGAACTCTAACCTTATTAAAGGTTCTTATTATAGATGTCTTTTATAGTTATAGTATAAAGAAGATAGGCTTTTTAAGGCATATTATATACTATTATAAAGCTAAAAATTAGGAGATTTTGAATATATTATTTATAGTCTTATTTAATAAGAGCTAAAGAAGATATTTCTTTATTAATTATATATATTATATATAAGGGCTTTATATAATTCTAGTCTCTTTATATTAGCTATAAAGGAAAGGGCTATATTAAAATAACTAGCATGACCTAATAACCCTCTAATAGCTCGATTAAACACTTATATGCCCGATCTAAGATCTATTCAGTTAATATATTATTAAATATAGTTCAGAAAGGCCCTTAAAAGCCGCCTTTACAGCCTATTAGAAATTCACTTCTTATACTAAACGGGCCCCTTTAACAGGAGAAGCCATCTGCTAGCATAGCCGCTTAGGGCACCCGGGGCTATAAGCTCTTAAACACTTAGTCTTAGCGTCTCAAGAGGTGCAAATTCGAGGTCCAACTACTGTTAAATGCAAAGCTTATAGAGTATTAAAGGTCAAAAGGCAGGTTAGATAGGCTCTAAAGCAGTCTGATCAGACTACTAATAAGCGTATTACTATTAACTTTTATAACTATAAAGAAAGCATAAGCAGCTATACTTTATAGATATTATTAATCTATTAAACTACTAGATATATCTAGGATTATTATCTTATAGCCTGAATAATAGATATTATTATTATAGCTTTTAAAGCCTTCTTAGGTTATATTAAATAGTAATATAGCCTTAAGATTAGAGTTATTAAATATAATAATAAGATTATACAGGTCAAACTGAAGGTCAGAGACTTCTTTAGAGATAGAATAATTATCTTCAAGCCTTTAGCACTGCATACATTGTGTCGGGGCTGAGGGCCCCGGGGCCCGGGACCCGGACAGTCACGTTACCTGTAGCTAGCTATAAGAGGCAGCAGATTTCCCAGACTTAGATAGAAAGACAATGCTTCTTTCTTCTTTTTACTTGATTTTTCCTGATTTTTCTAGCCTTAATTTTCTTCTTCTATTTTACTTAATCAACTGATATCCTTCTTTCTTTCCCAGCTAGCTGCTTAGCTGATGATTTTATCTGCATTTTTGGCTATTTATTTCCTAGGCCTTATCTTGCCGTCCTTCGCCCTCCTTTCAGGCCCAGCTCGCCGTCACTTCGGGTAGTTGTTTGTCCCCCTGCCCAACACAACATAAGCCTAAAATAGCAGCGCTAAACGCTTAGGGGGTGTGATTAAGGATAAAAAAACGACTATATAAATAGGAGCTAAGCTTTTTTATTAGTTATAGCTAGAAATCAGAAAAACAGCTGTTTATTTACATAATCGCATGCCTAGCTGTAGGTCAGGCTAGAAGACCTTATATAATTAACTGCATATAGTATTAACTAATGCTAGAGGGATTCTATAACTAAAAAAGCAGCCAGATTAAACATATTTACAAGCATTCAGCTATAAGGCCTATATAATAACCTTAAAAGTCTAACAGAAAGTTAACTGTAAAATGCGACTTAAGCCTAAAGGCTAGATCGGCTTTTTAATAAGCTATAAGTCCTTAAATATCTATAGGATCTAGATCCCTATAATTAACCGGATAGTTAATACTTAAGACATTATATTTAATAAAGATAAAATCTATAATAAAGACTAAAAATGATTTAAGAATAATCTCTTTAAAGTCAATCTTAATAAAATAGCTAAATTTATATAAGATTCTGCCCTTTTAAATAAAGATAGCTTTAAAAAATTCAAAGCTAAAGACTCTTTTAAAATAACCCTTTTAAAAGACACTCTTACTAATAATAAAGAAACTTAACTAGTAAAAGAAGCTAATAAAACAGTTAAATATATTAGCAGCCTATATATAATAGTAAAATTTATCCCTTTTCTAATATTACTAGAGTTACTACTATTAGCCCTTCTAGTACATTCTATCCAAACGCTCTATTAAGAAGTCAAGCCTATAATTAAGATAAATAAAGATATAATAACAGTTCCTTAGCAAGCAGCCTTCCTAGTCAGAAGAAAGACCTCTTTATATACTTTAATAAAATAAAAGCTCTGTTAGGAGGTAAAGATATATAGAAGCAATTTACTGCCACCCCTAAAAAAACACTAAGATCTTATAGATTATCTATTTAGAAAACTCTTTTAAAAGGCTAAAAAAGATTACCTTTAAAGTTATAAAAAAATAAGATTTTAGACTAAGATATAAGCTAAAAACTCTCAAGCCTTTAAATAATAAGTCTTTAGCTATATATAAGTATATATTTATAAGTATAATAAGTATAGCCGCTTTTAGAAGTATAAGGCATAGCTAGTAGTTAGAAGAGACTAATAAGCTAAAGGAAGATTATAAGAGACATATATAGCTACACTAATTAGAAGGTCTTTTTAAACTCTAATAGTAATAATAGCTAAGTTTAACTTAGAAATAGTCTAATATAATATAATTAATGCATTTATATATACTTTAATTAATTAGGATATCTTTATATATAACGTATATAATAAGCGAGCTAACTGCACAAGCGAGCCAATCACTATACTGTACAGCTAAAAATAGTAATATCAGATTTTCTAAAATAGGCTATATAATTATTAAAAATATAAAAAAATTATTTTTAAATATTTTATTAAAAAGTCATAAGATAATATTTTATAAAGATTTTTAATTAATTTATTAAGCTTTCTATTTATAAATATCAGAAAAAATACAGTATAAATAAGCTTTTTCTTTATAACTCTATAAATAAAAATAAATAAAATTTAGGAAAATTTAATTTTATAATTTCGTATTTAATTAACCCTAGTATAAGTGGACACACAGAAGCCACACACAATAGATAAATACAAGCAATTCACTCTAACATTTGACAGATATCGCTCTAGCGACACTTTTACGCTTGTTACACAGCATAAAAGAGTCTCTCGTAAGAAATAAAGCCCCTGCCTCAGCTGTAAGAGGGTGAGATTCAATAAGCCCCAGCAGGGTCGGGTGCCTCTAGGGTCAGTACAGCTAAGTCAGCTCAATCGAGGGCGGGCAAGGGTGATGACTTCAGGCTGCCTTTAGTATGATGTTGCGATTTATACCTAGTAGGCTTGCTGGGACTTCTATCATGTCCAAATTTAGGTATAAATCAAAGTACCCTTAATTCCGGGCCGTCTAGTGGTCAAAATTTTTCAAAAAGTGGGTCGGTACGGCCAGTCTGCCTTAGCTGTTGCTGTTGAATTGGAGACCTACGGTCTAGAATAGTTGCTGTACTAGGACATATGTAAGGCGACTTTACACTTTTGCCGCAGTGAGCTATCCAACAATTAACAGTCGAATACGTGCTACGTGCCCTTACCACTCGCACACCTCTCTCACCTGGATCGCCGACCAGTCGCCAACCATTCGGCGACGATGACCTCAGTAATCACGATCATCCTAGTACAGCAACTATTCTAGACCGTAGGTCTCCAATTCAACAGTTGCAAAGGGATAGATGAGCGGCATGGAGACAGGCGCTCTAGCAAATTTTTCCTCCATCCCCTGAGAGTGGCTAAGTCCCCGTCATTACGTCAATGACGTAGGACGTAGTGGCCTTAGCCCCAAGGGCATGCAGCACCGTGCAGGCGGAAAGGCGCGCACCGTGCACATCCCCCCATCCCCTACGGAAGTGACTAAGCTCTCCTAATCCACACCCCTCGGACATGGCTGAAGATGAACTAAGTTGGGCACGTAGTGGTGTGAGGCATCAGCCTCTGCCATTGGGTGCACCAATGAGCCGCCCCTCTTCTCGGGTGTCATGTTGCTACTGTTTTATGCAAATCGGATGCTCAGCCACTGACTCCAAGTTTCTACCCAATGTTAGTGCTAGGGTGGCAGCCGATGGTTCACTGCCTGCCCTGCTACCGCTCGCTTCAGGCGCCAAGCAGCCAGAGAACTGGAGCAGGTTCGAGCACCCCCTCCCCTATCCATACCCTACCACCCATCAACTTTCACATCCATGCGACCCCCCCCTGCAACTGCGGGTGGTCGACTTTGTGAAAACGCAATCCGTTCGCCATGATCTCTTCGAGAATATAAGGCCAAGGGTTCCGGCCCTCCCGCCCCCCCAATCATCATGCTCCGGTACTCTCTCAATTCGATCTTGTCTAGGAGTGCTCTTCATCTATAAAGACCGTCCTTCGCACGACCTTATTGCACTCATTTCGAAATCCGCACCGGGCTAGGTGCCGACATCACCACACGACCTTCAACCTTTTTTCAGACCAGCTCCCATCCCCGCCTCGTCCCCGAGGGCCCTGACAGATGCCGGCTACTTCACCCTCCAATACCTCTTCCAATGCCCTGCCGCGACCCCACATTCCCGCAATGTCCGCCCAATCTCGCACCAGCCACATCAAAGCATGGCTGCTAAGCCAGAGTATGGCCATGACGAGCTGGTTCATCACTCTCATTAGTATGATTGTCGCAATTATTGCACTTCTTCCTGGATTCAGCAGTCAAGTTCTCTCAAAGAAAGCACTTGAACTTGCAGAATGGACCGCACTCAAGGACTACCTCGAACAGTGCAAAGCCGATCTGGTATGTTCGCTCGCCCTAGCTAACAAACTCCGTAATTAGTTACTGAGCTTATGGCCTTTAGAAAGCGGGCCTAGCTACTCCGAAGTGTAAGGACGCTATCCTGACATCGCTACCGCCCCCCCCGCATATCGACGTGGATTCCACCAGTCAACATAGGTTCATTAATGCGACAAATGAAATTCTGGCTATAAGAAATGCCAACGAGCCAGGCCTCTTTCGAGTCACCTTCTCTCTCGTAGTGATTCTTGTTTTGCTGTGTGCTGCTATTCTGGTATTGGAAATTTTGAAGACATCAGATAGACGCGCCTCCAATCCGCACTGGGATGAAGAGTCAGGGTCTCCCCAGAGAAGAAGCATTGCACCCTTATTAAGAACAAATACTCGGAATGCGATGCTGCCAAGCCCCGCTTGCTGTCTCCACCACGGCATGGGTGCCGCTACCGGCAGCCAACCATTTATGAACCCAAACATCCATCTTCAGCATCGAGGGCGAGTACCCCACGCGCCTGGCAGCGAATATTCGACCCATCCCCCATTCAACAATAACCCTTCGAGGTATGCTCCGTGAGTTTCATTTCTCCCCCAATCACCATCTGCGTATTTCATCTCAGACCGTGCTAACCCAACATCTCCAGCGGTCATCACGTGACCCGCCAATATCCTTATTGTTCCAGTGAAATGCGGGGATCCCATCGCTCTGGGGAGGCCATGTCTAAGACTGTTAGAGGGACCAGGGTATTACATGCATATTCAAGCGGCGTCCCAATTCACGCCTAAAATGTAAGGCAACTAGCCACGCAGCCGATCTCTCCCGAGACAGCCCGTTCGCCGCTTTAGCTAGCAACAACACAAGACATCACTTTCTCATATATAGCTTGCAATTCGGCTTGCAGGCCATCCTTCCCCGATTAAACTCTATTAAGACATATGGCGACCTAGTTATTAGGCAGACTTAACATCTACTACTAATAACATTCTTGTTATGGACAGGTCGGGACTAGGTTCCCACTAGCAGAAATGACATGTCTATAGTCAAATCTTCTACTCTGGAAGTTAGATTAATTAACCAAGACTTTATTCAGTCGAAGGCTGACTTTACATCAGTTCTTAAGTTTTCCTGAATAATGAGGGTTTAGTACAGATAGGGATAAATAAGTTTCTTAGAATCTGATTAGTCTAGATTTTATATAGTAAGTTATAAAATAATGTATAACTGGCTAATAGTACTAAAAGAGTGGGGCTAATAGGTACTAGCCTCTAAAAGGCTTATACAGAGTGCTAGTAGCTTATGTTTATTTAGAATTATTTATTTACTTAGTATTATACTAGTATTATACGTTTAATTCATCTCCTTAATTTAATAAGTCTTAATATAGCCTTATTAATTAAGTAATGGATTTTAGTCTTAACTCTAAAGAGCTCTCTACTAATTTACTCTTTATTATTTATATTTATTATAAGAAAGAGAGACTAGAGAGTGCCTTTATAGTAAAGAAGCAGTTTACTAAGTAAATTAAGTAATGTATAGACTGCTATAATTAGCGTATTTCTTATATAAGTTCTGCCTTCTTTATTTATAAGTCTTTTAATCCTTATTAAATAAAGCATTTAAGATCTAAAGTTATACTTTAAATGCTATAAAATATTATACTTTATCTATTCTTATTTAGTAGACTTATTATAAAGAGAATTAAAGGAGATACTAGCCTATTGCCTCTTAATAAGAGATCCAGAACCTAGCCTATATTGCTAGAAAAGCTATAATAACTTTATATAGCTAGGAGTTTATTTAGAGAGTTAATTAGCTAACTGCATATAGTACTAAGGATAATAATTCTACTAACTTAATAAAGCTTATAACTCTTCTAGGCTCTAGCTTTATTACTGCTTATATAGCTAATAACTCATTCACTTATCTTATATTCTAATCTATCTACTCTTTAAAGTAGTATACTTAGTATAGATTACTCTTACTTAGCTACTAGGTTCTATAAAGGGAGGAAGGACTCATAAGATGATTCCTTAAATGCTAGAGCGAGGGCTAAGCTGGCTATTATCTAGTATAACTATTATTTATAATGCTATATAGAGGAGATTATATTACTAACTCTTATAATATCTTAATTTAGTATTTTAAAAGATTTTAAAGGTCTTAAAAAAGATATTCCTATTCTATAGCCTTAGTAGTTTATTTAGGCTAACTATAGAATATAAATAAAAGTTAAAATTAACTATAACTAAGTAGGTTTTTAAATAAGAATAGAATAATTAAAGAAAGGAATAATAGAAGATAGTTCTCTAAATCTAATATTAATACTAATAACTATTTTAACTTATTATTTTTACTTACTTAACTATAGAAATACTTTAAATAATTAATAGTAGAGTCTAATTCTAATCTAAAGGATAAAGATAAGAATAATAATAATAATTATATAAATAAGAGCTCTCTTTATTATTACTTATAGTAGCCTTCTATATAATTAAAGTATAGTTACTATAGTCCTGCTCTTAGTATAAGAAGGCAGCTAAGAAAATCTTAAAAGTAAACTTAATTTTTAATACTATTATAATATATTCAGAGTTTAATAATAATTCTACTTAAAGAATTATTAGTCTTTTATATATAAGATCTAGTATAGAATAGTAATCTTAAAGCTTATACTTTAATTAATTATAATAAAGCAATCCTTTATAAGTTCTAAATAAAGCTAGATAATAACTAAATATAGTTTTATAGTGTAAAGGCTATAGTAGTGAAAGGAGTGGAAGGAGTGGAAGGAGTAGAAGGTTATTAGTAGAACTCGGCGATTGTGGGTTAAGAAATTGACCAATCAGAAAAGGGATTAAAGATTCAGAAAGAGCAGGAAAAGACGATTAAAAAGGTAGTCAGTTTGATATGATTAGTTGAGAAATGCATGTATTAATAATGATAATCAATCTGGACTGACTAAAGAAAAGCCCTAGCTTTATAGGGAGATTGCTGTCCAGTCACATGTCCAATCTAACAGGGGATTTGGACAATTTGTCATAGTAAAACCGGGTAAGATGTATCCTGAGTTTTAGGACTATTAGATGTATGTTTAATGCTTGAACTCTAACCTTATTAAAGGTTCTTATTATAGATGTCTTTTGTGGTTATAGTATAAGGAAGATAGGCTTTCTAAAGCATAATATATACTATTATAAAGCTAAAAATCAGGAGATTTTGAATATATTATTTATAGTCTTATCTAATAAGAGCTAAAGGAGATATTTCTTTATTAGTTATATATTTTATATATAAGGACTTTATAATAAGCATACAACGCATCCAAGTATGTAACGCACTTTTCCCTACTTATACCTAACTTTCTATTTTATTAATCTAATTTTAACTACTTAGTATACTATAGTAAAATACTAAGGCTAGAACTCTTCTAGCCCTTTAAGCCCTTTAAAATGACCTAAAACTAAGTCTTTAATAAACTACTAGTATCTATAAAGTCTCTAAGCCGAGGCTGCGTTACTAATAGAATAGCATTCAATCTTAACGCAATTGGATTCCCTAATCGCATTAGCTATCCGATCTAGAGGAATAGATTATTATTCAATTCATTCTCGACCTAGATTTATAAGGATTTCTTCTATAACTATATAATATTAAAGAAATAGCTAACTAACTAGTTACTAATTATAATGTATTACCTATTAATAAGCATTAGGCTTCTAACTTTATTAAATAATACTAAGAGCTTAAGATATATTCTTTTTATAAATATAATTATTAAAAGGCTAAATATAAAGATCTAATTATTATTTATAATTAGTTTAGGCTTATAAAGAATATAATTATAAAGTATAGTATTAATTTTATTAATATTTATAACTTTAATAAGATTAGCTTTATAATAAGCCTTATTATAAGTAGAATAGTTATTATAAGTATAAAAAGGTATAAAAACCTAAAATTAGTATAATTTAAAAACTAAGAATAGATTATAATTATTTAAGTAATTAATACAGAAGGCTAAGTAATCTAACTATTTATTATAATTATAAGCTAATATTACTTTATTAACTAGTATTAGAAAAGCAACCTCTTAAGTAATTAAACTATTATAATAACTTAAAATAGCTAGATTAATAATAAAATAAGTCTTAAGTAGCTTAAGTACTATAATTAGTATATAAAGGATTAATTAATTAATTACTATTATCTTTTAATCTTTAATAAGTATAAAAGCTATTACTCTATTAACTTTAAGAAATATTATAAAGAGAACTATATTATTATATTTTATATACTGCTTTATTTATCTTACTTACTTTAGCCTCTTAATATTCAGTGCTTTAAGCTATTTAAAATAGCTTATAATTAAGTAATTAAGTAATTAATTATATACTCTATAATTTATATTTTAAAGACTGAGTTCTTTCTAGCCTTTTATATTACTTATATAGTTATTATAATAAGGAGTAATATTAAAGGAGGTTTTTAAAGGGCTAGACTTATTCTCTTAAACTTAGAAAATATTATATTAAAGCTTAATATATAACTATAGACTCTAATACTAGCTATAGAGAAGGTCAGCCTTTCTAACCCTTAGGTTTTAAAAACCCTAAAGATAGTACTTAAAGCTAGTTTATAATTTAAATACTTTAAAAAATAAATAAAAAAGTATTAAAATAGCTCTCTAGTATTAATTCTTATAGTACTTAAGTCATTTATTAAAAGAATAAAAGTAATAATATATTAAATAGTATTATTAAAGTCTAAAGTCTAGATCCTTTAATAAATAAGTAAGACTCTTAGTAAATAGTATAAAATGAAAAGAACCTATTTATATAAAAGAGAGAAGATAACTCTAAATAAGGGGAAAGATAAAATAGATTAGAGAGATATTAATATGTAAGTAGTGGTTAAATTATTAAGAAGTAGTGATTAAAGGAGGCTAGTAATGCTAAGGGAAAGGCAATATAGAAATTATAGAAAGGCTAGTTATAATATAAGAATATATTAAGTTATAATTAAGACTTTTAGAGAATAGTATAGTAATTAGTTTTAATTAATTTAAAGTATTATTATGCTTTTATTAAAGTTTTAATTTTAAAGAGTAAAGAAAAGTGTATTATATACTTAGATGTATTATATGCTTATTAAGTATATTATATAATATATACTTATTAATAAGTTTAATTACTCTTATATCTTACTCTTTTTAGTATTTCTTTACTTCTTTTTTAATAATAAAGCTAACTTTATTAAACCTTAATTACACTTTATTAATTATAAGAATTATATTAAGTATATAATACACTAATATAATAAGCATTTTATATACTATTTAACCTTCTGCTGTATTACTTTTAATATATTAATATAATTATAAGTATATTCATAGTCTAAATTCTTTATAAAGTAATATAATATAAAGTATTAACTGCTTATATAAGAATAACTTATTTAAGCGCTTAAATATAATAAGGACTCTAAAGCCTAAGTATTAATTAACTTAATTATAAAGTATATAGTTTTTATTTATAATATATATCTATTTTAAAATAAAAAGAAGTAAGACTTTAAGGCTTATACTTATAACTTTAATTATTTTAATGCATTTATTATATTTAGCTTAGTAGATTTATACTAATAGAGTCTTTACTAGTATATACCTTAGTATAATAACTAACTAGCTATTACTAAGCTAAAGAGAATAGCTTTATTATACTGCTTATTATAATAAAATCCTTATATTATTACTTTCTACTTTTACTATTAATACACACTCTTTAAGATATTATACTAAGTAAGAAGTTTAATATTATAAATTACTAAAATTAATATAAATAGTAAGGCTATAATAGCTTATATAACCATAGCCTATATTAAATAAATAATTATTTAAGAGCTAATATAAAGAATAAAGCAGCTTATAATATATTTATATATATATAGGGATTTTATATTACTACTATTAACCCTAAGCTAAGTAAGACTATACTTTAAAGTAAGAGTAATTCCCTAAGTATAGATCTTTTAAATATAAAGATAATATTCTTATAGTTCTTATAAATTATTAACTATTACTAGTACTATAAGTATAATATTATATACTACTTATATATAAGGAAGAGAACTAGTAATTTAATAAAGGATATAGAAAGTACTACTATAAATATTAAAGCAGCTAATATTACTAATTTAAAAAGGTAGTATTATTTTAACTTCTCTTATACTTTATAGAAACTGGCTATAGTAATTAAGAAGAAAGGCAAGTTATACTATATCTTTAAAGTAGCTTAAAATAATAACTTAATAAATAACTTTAATTCTATAATTATCTTAAGCTGACTAGCTAATATTAATATATCTCCTTATACTAGCTTATAAGCAGTTATTATATATATTATAAAGTATTATAGTAAATCTAAGAAGAAGACTAAGTCTTTTACTAGGCTTATAAACCAGATCTTACTTTATATATTGTATATTCAGCCCTTATTATCCTTCTTCTCTTACTTAATAAATAAGCTAATTATTAAAAGAGATTACTTAGTGCAGAAGATTTCTTATTTACTACTTAATATTCTACTATAAGAAGGCACTTATATAGTTATTATTATAGACTACTGTTTATTAGAGCAATAGGTATATTTATATTATATAAATAGAGATATTAATAAGGCTATTAATAATTATAAAAAATATCTAAAGAGAAAGGACTAATATAAGAATATAGCCTATTTTAAATACTTATAATTATATAATCTTAATATATAAAAGAGATTTATTACTTAAGTAAAGAAGAGAATCCTATCTTACTTTTCTTAATATAAGTCTATAAAGGCCTTTTTTTAATTTAATAACTTTTACTATATTAAATTAATAATAGTTTATTTATATCACTTTTTAAAAGAATTACTTATTATAAGTAAGCAGTAGTTCGATTCTTTTATAACTATATATATATACTATAAAGTCCTTATATATAAAATATATAATTAATAAAGAAATATCTCCTTTAGCTCTTATTAAATAAGACTATAAATAATATATTTAAAATCTCCTGATTTTTAGCTTTATAATAGTATATAATATAATTTAAAAAGCCTATCTTCCTTATATTATAACTACAAAAGACGTTTATAATAAGAACCTTTAATAAGGTTAGAGTTCAAGCATTAGATATATATCTAATAGTTATAAAACTTAGGATATGTCTTACCCGGTTTTACTATAATAAATTGTCTAAATCCCCTATTAGATTGGATATATGACTATTTAGTAATCTCTTTATAAAGCTGGGGCTTTTCTCTAGCCAGTCTAGATAGATTATTATTATTAATATATGCATTTCTTAACTAATTATATTAAACTGACTACTTTTCTAATTATCTTTTCCTACTCTTTCTAAATCTTTAATCCCTTTTCTAATTGGTTAATTCCTTAACCTACAATCGCCTAGTTCTATTAATAACTTTCTACTTCTTTCACTCCTTCCACTACTATAGCCTTTACATATACTATAAATAGTATTATAATACTTATATAGATAATTATTATAAGGAGCTAGTTATAAATAAATTAATAGTAAAGAAAGATAAATTTAAGCTTAAGATTTATAAAGAGCTTATTATAAAGGAAGACTAGTCTAAACTTACTTATATATTACTTAACTGCTTACTAAAGAAAGAGAATATTAATATTCTTAATTACTAAGATATTAATATTAATTATAATTAGACTCTTTATCTTAAATAATATACTAATAATAGCATTCTTAATAGTAATTATTAAAAATAATATAAAGTAAAAAATACTCTTAACTTTAATATAGATAATCAGCCTTTAGAAGCTTATAATTCTTTAAATCTAAAATAATATATAATATATAATATAATAATAAGCCACTTTCTAACCTAAGACCCCTCTTAGTTATTACTTTATATAAATAGTAAAAGTAGTACTAGTAAGTTATACTTTATTAACCTACTCTCTATATACTTCTAATCCATAATAGAGAGGAGGGAAATACTTATTTAATATACTATACTAATAGGCATTATAGGAAACCAGATATTAAGCACTACCTTATACTCCTTATTATACTTCTTAATTAATAAGGACTTTAAGCCCCTATTTCTTATTAATAAAACCTAGTTCTAAAAGAAGCTAAAGAATATTAAATACTTAATTATTAATAAGAAGAGTATACTAGGGCTATATTAGCTATTATAGATCGATAACTGTCTTTATAAAGCATTCTTAAATAGGAATAAGGAGTTTTTTAGTAGTTTAAATATTCTCTTAGTTAATTACTTCTTTTAGCTTCTTCCTATACTATAGAAGCTACTTTATTATAATAAAGAGGTATAAGGAGTAGAGATTAAGGGCAAGAATGCGTATAAGCACTTTAATAAATCAGTATTCTTAAAGGTTATTTAAAAGTAGTATAGTAATAACTAGGAAGCATTTTACATAGCTCTTAAAGAGCTATAGCTACTCTAACTATCTATAGAGTCCTAAAAGCTCCTATTTACTTATATATAAGCAAAACTAGATAATTAAGAGGTTATAAGGTTTATTAATACTTTATAAATATATACTATTAAAAATAGAGTAAATAAATATAATTACTATTACTTTAACCACTTTAGCTAGCTAGTTATTCAGATTATAGCTAAAAACATTAGCTTTAATATAATTACTATACTTAATAATAAGGCAGATAACCTTATAAAGTAGATCTCTATATATATTAGCTTCTATTTAATACTAATATTATTAAATATTAGAGTGAAAAATTGTATATTGTGTGCTTGTTCTGTCTTAAGGTTTTAGAGCAAGCTTTATATACTCTTTCTCTTCTGTATAGAATTAGCTAGAAGCTGATTGCTAAGCCTTATAGTAATAGGTGGCAATAGGTAGCAACCTTCGCCTCTGATATATCTGACAAATATCTAACTTTTAATAATTAATTAGCTTTTATAATAGTGCTTATAGTATAGTTTATAATATTAGCTAAGTACTTAAGGCTAACTCTATTTAAAACTCTCTTTATATTATTATAATAGAGTTTAATAAATATAATAGACTAGTATTCTTAACTACTTTTAATAATAAGAAGATTATACTAATTTTCTTAATAAAAAGAGATTTTCTTATTAAAGCCACTCTTTATACTTATACTTAGTTTCCTCTAAACATATACTATATAATTACTATATATAAGTTATAAAGTATTACTAAAGATATAATAGTTATAGATCTATCCTACTAAGACTTTTAGACTAGTTTAAGCTATATAACTATCTCTTATATAAAAACGCTCGAGGGTCTGATATTAAATACACTATTTAATTATAATTACTTAGTCTATAGATCTCCTTTAAATAGTATAAAGATAAAGATAAAGAATTAAGAGCTTTAAAAATGATAAGTACTTATATAGAATCTATATATATTATATAATACTAATAATAGCTATAGTAATAGATCAGTATGTAAATAATATAATAATAGTAATAACTTCCTAACTTATAGATATATAGCCTTTAACTAAGGCTACTCTATGCACTCTATTACCACTCTAATATACATAGAGTAATGTATTATTTTATATAACATACAGGACTAAACCACTAAGTACTAATTACTAAGGTAAAGGAATTATAATAGTGTAAATACTAATAACATATATAATAAGCGAGTCAGAAATACAAGCGAGTCAGAAATACAAGTATATAACGGTTATATTCCTAGGCTAGCCTGTACAGAGTATAGAGTAGTTTAGAAAGAGTTTCTAAAGGATAGACCAGGGTCTATATTAGTAGAATAGTTAGATCACACTTACTAAGCACTAGTCATAGTATTATATTAAGTAATAGTTAATATATAATTATAAGGGGGCTGGCTATAAGTAGGTGCGCTAAGGGACTAGTCGTATATTGATCTATAAAAAGCTGAGGAGGAAGGAATCCTCCTTCGTAAGCCCGATACAGGCCCGGCCCTAGATAGCTACGGAGGCGGTAAGATATAATAGAATATACACCCAGGCCCCAGCCTGTAATATCATCCCCCCTCTCTAATTCTTTACAGTCGCCTTCCTCTCGCTAAGTTCTTATGCCCTCCTTTATAACTACCCTATATCGAACCTAAAGCTATCCAGATGTCTTATAATAGGTATTATATTATGGATACTAGCAGGCTTTTTAGTATTTAAATCAGACTCTTATAAGCTTATACTATTATTATAGTATACTTATTATAGCTTTATTAATTACTTAGTATATTAGCTTATTTAGTACTTTAGAGAGCTATAATATATATATTTTCTATTACTTTACTATTCCTGTCTTTACTTAAGTAAGGCTTTAGGTATTACTTAGCTTACTTTACTAGCTTCTTAGTCTATTATTAACCCATTTACTAGCTATAGCTAGATTATTAGGGAGTTATTAAGAAGTAATAGTATGTATATAAAGCTATTATAATTATTTAGTAATTATAATTACTTATTTAATTATTAAGTAACTTCTTTACTAAAGTAGTTAGTTAAGGTAATAATCTTTATATTATTAGGCTATAAGTTTATACTAGCCTTATAAAGAGTTTACTTAAACTTTATAAAGAATTTTAAAAGGCTCTTTTTTCTTTAATATAGCTCTTATAATTACTAGCCTGCTTTCTTAGCCTTATTAAAATTATTAAAAATTTAGCTAAAGTATTCTAATAAAGTCACTAGATTCTAGCTTCACTCTTCTTTAATATATTATATATAAACTAAGACTATAGTTTAAATCCTAGGCCTTAATAAACTATATATAAAATAGAACTAAATACTAATATTACTAATAGTAGTTCTATTAATCTAAAGCTTAGCCTATATTATAAAGACTTAAGCTTCTTATTTATTTATATTTTTATAAAATCATTTAAACTCTAATAAGACTTACTAAGATTATTATAATTATATTACTTCTTAGAATTAAGCTATTTACTCTTTTATTTTATTAATAGTACTAACTAACTTTACTTCTTAAGCTATTAATTAATCAGTTCTTTAAGTAATTATAATAACTTCATTATATATTCAGCCTGAAGTTACTAAGTATTCACTTCTTAATCGTTTGCTTTAGGGTTGAGCTTTTTATAATATAAGGGAGCTGGCCTATAGGTAGGTGCGCTAAGGGACTAGCTATGTATTGATTTATAAAAAGCTAAGGAGGAAGGAATCCTCCTTCGTAAGCCTGATGCAGGCCTGGCCTTAGATAGCTATAGAAGCAGTGAGATATAGTAGAATATACACTCAGGCCCCAGCCTGTAATAATAATAATGTGTAATAATTAAAGTAAATTAAAGTAACTAAGTTATATTAATAACTAAGGAGCTACTTATATTAAATATATACTTTTTAAGTGTTTATATAGTTATAGTATAAGCTAGATTATTAGGATTATTTAATAATCTTAATAATTTTAAATTATTTAAATTATTTAAATTATTTAATATTTTAAATAATTTATATATAATTAGAGTGAAAAGTGAGAGTACTTATTAGTATATATAACTAAGTTATAGCTTAGTTAATATAAATTATAATATAATATCTCCCTTTTATTAGTTTTTATTTTTAAGACTTATAACTTATATACTTATATTTATCACTGTTAAAATCGCTATTCGGACTTTTGTTTCTACACTACTGCGTTTCTATATCACGTGTTTGCATTGCTTGAGTTATCTTAAGATGAAGGACTTAATTAATTAGTCAACCTAGTTATAAATAGACTCTTATCCCTCCTCCCTTAACCACTAGGAACCAACCTTCCTCTACTAAATCCTTTAACCTATCGCAGTCAATATTAGAAGCAACTATAGTAAGATTCCCTTAGTTTCTAATACATCAGTCATTTTACATATTAATAATAGCCACATTTCTTATAACTTACATTATTCACTTCTTATTAATATTAGCTAATAACTTAAAGAATACTATTTCTTTTAAGGATATTTTAAATACTAACTTTACTACTAGTCGCCTTAAGAAGTATTATTCATTTTTAATCTAGTTCTTAAATTATTAATTACTTCTAAAGAAATATAGTCTTAAAAACACTTTAGTCTTAAAGATCGCTAAAGTGACTTACTATTAGAGAGTTACTAAGTCTTAATAGTTCTGATTTCTTTAAGACTATATCCTATTATTATAGCTTTTAACTTATTAAGGGTTTTTATATCCTTATTAAGCTTAGTATTTAAGTTATATATAAAGAGAGTATAGTAATTATTAAAACCTAAGTTACTAAGAGTATAAAGTGTATTATATTAGATATTTATTATAGTGTTTATTATAATTAGTTTTTAATAAGCTGAATTATAATATAATTAGAATTATAAAGAAGTAACTGAATTGTGACTTAGAACTGTGATAAGCTTGGAATATAATAAAGTAAAGCCCTTATAGGGCTCTTATTATATAATGATTTTGCTTTTTAATATCTAGCTTTTCTATTTAGCTTTTCTATCTAGCTTTCTAGCTACTTAATGTATTTTAAAGGGTTGATTAGGATAGTAAGGCTTATACCCTGATGCAGTAGAAACTCTAGTCATTCTGAGTTACTATTGCCTTAGGCTTGGGTTTTAAGCCCTCATACTATTATTCACTATTAGTTGTTTTTTTCTTTTTTACTATTTAACCTCTGGCCTCTCTCTGAGTATGCGCTACTAAAGGACTATAACCTTAATACTTATATTTATAAGTCCTTTTCCTTTCTTTATCCTTCTTTTATAATAGCTAACTATATTATTAAGAAATGCAAACCTATTATAAAAACTAAGTAATATAACGCCCTTCTTAAAGTTATTTTTTCTTATTAGATTATTATAAAAAATTCTTACTCTTTCTATAAGCAGACTAAAGTGACTTATTCTTTATTTAAAGATAATTTCTCTTAATATTTTAAATATATTTAGCTAAATAAGCCTTTTTATAATACTTATAGCCTTTCCCTTTAGTAATTATATAAAGTTATTACCTACTATACTTATTTTAAATCTAAATTAAAAGTAACTAAAGATACTTATTACTAAATAAATATAAAGATTAAATATCTTTAGAAATAAAAGAAACTATAGTTTAAGAAGATAATATGCACTATATTATATAATATTAATAATATAAAGGAGCTTAAATAAGTAAAAAGAGAGGAAGTAGAGCAGGAGGCATAGTATTAAGCTATTTTTCCTATTTCTTCTAAGTACTATTCTTCTACTAAGAGTATTCTACCTAAAGATTTCTTAGATATATAAGACAGGGTTTACTTAAAAGTATTATTAAATCTATCTCTTATTACTACTTTTAGCTTTATTTCTTCTTTTATTATTCTATATAGAATGTCTTTAATAGATATTATATATAGATAAGTTTTTTTAGTAATTATTATAATATTTTACTCTTAAAGTAGTCTTTTTATTTTATAAGATATATTATTTTTCTATTAATTTTCTTTATATTATAGATTTCTTTAATATAGTATTCTTCTAAGTCTTTTACTATTAGTTTATAACTTTATTTATTATTAATTAGAATAGTATTTCTTATTAATTTTAATAATAAGATATAAAAAACCAAGTAATATTATATTTTTTAGTCTAATTTATAATTATTTTTTAAGATTTTCTTTAGAACTTTATAAAGTCTAATGAATTTATAATTAAGTTTTTTACTAAGTCTGTTTATTAATAAGTTTTTTATTACTAGTAGGACTATTATTAGTATATATTTAATATAAATCTGAAATTAGTATAATATAATATAAGCTTAACGTATATAATAAGCGAGTGCAATAAATAAGCGAGTGTAACAGTTTGAAATTTCTTAATATATATATCTTATTTTTAAAGTACTTTAAAGAATTCTAATAAATTTAAATTAAGCCTAAAATAGCTATAAATTTCAGAATAGGCTTATTATGTAAGAAATTACTATATATAATTTCTATAAACTTTTAGAAAAATTGCTTACTAAGATAGTTAGAGAAAAGTATATTCACACTGTATGATTAGCTATTTCTCTATAAAGGCTATTTTTAGAAAATCTAAAAAAATCATTATATAGCTTTATTTTAAGTTAGATAATTAAAAATGATCTTTTTAGATTTTTAGCTATTTTATTCCTAGTTTTAGAGATTTAAAATTTAGCTATTTTTAGTTATACAGTATGTTATTGCACTTACTTATTTGTTGCACTCGCTTATTATATACGTTAGTACTTTTATTAATTATAGTATTATAACTCAGTTATACTATAAGTAACTTTTTTACTTAATTATTTTATTTATAATTAATATAGTATTATAAGTACTACTTAAGTACTTAATTTATATATTCTATCTATTTATTAACTTAGAGTTAGAATACTATTATAAGTTAGTAATTTAGTCTTAGTTAGGCTATTAAGGCTTATTAAAATTTAAATATAAATAGTAGTCTTCTATTACTTAAGATCTCTATTAGTAAGCTATTAAACCCAAATAAATATATAAATATATATATCTCCTTTAATAAGCTAAGTTTTAAGCTTTATTATAAGCTTAAAAATTCTATATAAAATCCTATTTAAATATACTAAAATACAGTATTAATAACACTATTCACACTATATAACCAATCATAGCTAATCGGCCTAATATTAGTCCGTGCTTTAAAATCAGGCAATTTTGCTTTATAATTAAAGCTTTCAATTCCTCCGTGATTTAAAATCAAAATATCTCGGCATTTCCTTAACATATAACTACAAAAATAATGCCACTAAATAGCTGAATTTTTAGGCTTCTTAATAGTATACCTTGTGTCTTAGTGACTATATATTTGCTGGCTCAATTTGTTTATAAAAGAAGGACTACCCCTAGGGCTTATTTCCTCATACAATAGAATAATATACTATCAGTATAAACTATAATACACTATCTTCAGATAAGACACTCTTATCTTCATATATCCTTTACTTTATTATTCTTTATAAGAATATCCTAATATAAGCTATAAGCTTATACTTCTACTGCTTAATGACTTCTAACATAAGCTATATATACTAATAATATTCTATAAGAATAAGTAAGCGAACTGCTTAGTATTTATTAACTCTTAGTATAGTAAAAAATAAGAAAATTTTATAAATCTATTTATAATAATAAGAATACTATTATAGAAAGTACTACTTATAGGATCTTCTAATAGAAGTAGTATTATAATAAAATCTATTATAATAGAGTTTTATAATTACTTAGTAACTAGTAGGGGTTATAATTCTTTATATAGTTTATAGTATTAAGCCTGTGTTTTATTATATAGTTTATAGGATTTAATAACTTTTATAACTATCCTTTTTATACTAAGAAATATATATATTATTTTAACTTATTTAAAAGTCTTATTAATCTCTTAATATCTATATATAAAGAGTTTATAAATATCTTATATTAATTATTCTTATAATTCTAAAGGGATTTATAGCCTTTATAGTCTGAATTATAATTTAAGTATTAAATAAGAGGCTTCTATTACTCTATCTATTTTATATACTTAATTATATTTTTATATTCATTTATAAAGTGTTTTTTAAAATACTATTAACATGCATAATAAGCTTATGTCCCATATAAGTATGTGTCTCACTTATACTATACACCTAAAAACCCTAATTATTAATTTCCTAAAATAGGCTATATAGCTCTAGAATTTTTTTTAAATTCTTTTTAGATATTTAAGTAAAAAAGTCATAAGTTAGTATTTTTTTGAAGATTTTATTTAATTTATTTAGTTTCTTAGAAATAAAAGTAAGAAAAAAAACAGTGTGAATATGATTTTTCTATATAAGCTCATAAATAATTTTTTTTAAAATCTAGAAAAATTTCTACTGATTACTCATTATATAATATATATAATCTAAAAATCTTAGCTATTTTAAGTTTAGTTTAGATTTTTAAAGAATTTCTAACAAATCACGATTTAAGGTATAAAATCTATTTAAGACATATACTTGGATGGGACATAAGCTTATCATGCACGTTATTATAATTTAAATAGTTTTATTAAATTTATTAACTTATTTAAGTTTTTTTTATACTTTATTAAGTTTATAGTTCTAGTAATTACTTATCTTCTAATATTCTTTTATATATTATTCTAAGAGGTTTAGTAAGCATTATTTATATTATATTATATAACTAATATATATTTTTATAAAGTTACTATAGAAATACTAACTGAGTTTCTTAACTAAGGTCTAAGCGTTCTTATAGTAATTGCTCTAATAGAAGTAAGCAATTACTTAGGATTCTTATAATCCTATTAAGACTGCTTTTCCTTCTTATTATAGTAGTTCTCTTAAGGCTAGTTATTCATTATATATCCATTATTTAAAGCTTTATTTAGGTTTTTATAATCATTTTAATAAGTCTTTTAGTAATTATAACTTACTTATAGTTATAATATATTTCTATTTAAAGTATCCTTTATGAGTATAGGCTAATATTTACTTATTAGCTTTTAGTATATTAACTTTAAAGTCAGATTATTAACTTATTATATTAGTTCTTCTATTTTCTAAGCCTTTTTTATAAATAATAATATAATTAAATTCTAATAAGTATTCTATATAGTAAAGTTATCTTTTACTAAGCTCTTATATAATTATAAAGTATAATATATTCTTATAGTCTATATATATAATAACTTAATATTTAATTTTTAAAAAGTAGTATTAGAATTCTTAAAAAGAGTTAATTATTATTAAGAATTCTTTATTATAAATAAGATAGTTAAGTTTAGCTTTCTTTAATATATATAAGTAGAATATAATTAAGTATAGGTTTCTTTTATTATTCTATTATTTAATCTAGGCTCTTAAAGCAAAGTTAAAAGCATTAGTTTCTAATTTAATTAATCGTTTTAAATTAAAGGTTATTAAAATAGGTTTACTAAAGATAGCTTGTTTTAAGTTATTAAAGGCTTTCTAAGCCTTAACATTCTATTTAAAGTTTATATCTTTCTTTATAAGTTCTATTAAAGGTTTTATAATTTTACTAAATCTATAAATAAACCTTTTATAATAATTAGCAAACCCTAAGAAGCTCTATACTTTTTTAATACTCTTATTTAGTTTTAGCTAATTCTTAATAGCTTTAATTTTCTTTTTATTTATTTAAATCTTATTTAGTTAAATAGTATATTTAAGAAAGTCTACTTTTTATATATAGAACTTGCTTTTTATTAGTTTTATAAGTAGTTTTATATCTTATAGTTTTTATAGGATTATATATATATATTTTATATATTCTTCTTTTATTTTTAAGAAGATTAAAATATTATTAAAGTAATATATAATAAAGATATTAAGATATTCTTTTAGAATATTAGTAATTATTTATTAGAATATTATTAGTATATTTATAAGTCTAAAGGGTATTATTAAGTATTTAAATAGTCTGAATTTAGTTTTAAATATAGTGTTCTATTTATTTCTAGGCTTTATAGAAACTAAGCTATAAGTATTCTTTAAATTAAGTATTATAAACCACTTTTTATTATAAAGGCAATCCTTTAATTTAATAATTAAAAGTAATAATATTTAATCCTTTAATATAATATTATTTAGCTATTAATAGTTTATAATTAATTAGAGTTTTCTATTCTTTTTTAAAATAAATATAACTAAGTATTTTATAAAGGATTTTAAGATTTTAATATATCCCTTTTTTAATATATCTTTAAAGTATTCTTTTAGAATTTATAACTATATATTATTAAGGTTATAGAGTTTAAAGAACTTAAGTAAAGTCCTTTCTTTTAATACTATTTTATAATTCTATTTACTATACTTAAGTAAACCTATTTCTAATTCTTTAATAAATAGTTTTTTATAAATATAGTAAGCTTTAATTAGCTTTATATAAAAATAATAGTATAGTATATCTTACTTTATTAAGCTTTATAGTATTTATATTTTATACTTTAAAGTAAGAAAGTTTTTATTATTATTTTTATTAATACTTTATTAATATTATTATTAATTAAAGTTTAAGATCTTATATTATTATTTAAATCTAATTCTTAAAAAGAGTAATTATTAATATTATTAAAGTTTATTTAGTTAGTCTTTCAGTTTATTATTAAATTAATTTATCTTAATTATAAATACTTTAAAATTAAAGCATAATTTATAATAAGTATTATATTAAATAAGATTCCTTTATTTTATCCTTTTATAAAAACCTTAAGATAATTAAGCTCTTTAGTTATTCTTTTATTATTATAATTAAAAAAATATCTTTTAAGATTTTATACTTTATATAGATTTGCTTTATCTTTTTATAGAAGTTTTAATATATTTATTATTATAAAGTGAATATAGTTAAATTTTATATTACTATTTATTAAAGTAAGTAGCTAGTTTTTCTTAATTCGTACTTATATCTTTAAATATTAGTATATTATTTATATACTTTTAGTTATATATAGAGCTCTTATTTTAAAGAGTTTTACTTCTTCTAGCTTTATACTTATTTATTATTTTATTATAAATAGTATTAAGAGTTTTTTATACTTTTTATTATTTTATCTTATAAAGATTAGAATATCTATTTTTAATTATACTTATATTAAGTATTAATTTTATTATATATATATATATTTAATACTTTAGTTATTAGTAATTAATAAAGTTAATATTAAGATATTAATAATTTATAAAGTAATTTATATTATATTTTATAAATTATATTATTTTTAAATTCTTATACTATTTTTATACTTAATAGTCTTTTATATTCTTTACTTTATAAGGCTTTATTACTAATTAACTATTTACTTATACTAAGAAATAGTCTTATTTAAGCTTTTTTATAAAGTATATAATATATTATTACTAAATATATAAAGCTTATAAGATTTCTATATATTTCTAATATTCTTAGTATATTTAAAAGTCATCTTTCTTAAGCTATTATTAAGGTTATAGTCTTTAGCAGCGCACACTCAGAGAGGGGCCAGAGGTTAAATAGTAAAAAAAAAACAACAACTAATAGTGAATAATAGTATGAGGGCCTAAAACCCAAGCCTAAGGCAATAGTAACTCAGAATGACTAGAGTTTCTACTGTATTAAGGTACAAGCCTTGCTATCCTAATCAACCCTTTGAGATGCGTTAAGCAGCTGGAAAGCTAGATAGAAAAGCTAGATGGAAAAGCTAGATAGAAAAGCTAGATGGAAAAGCTAGATAGAAAAGCTAGATATCAGAAGGCAAAATCGTCATGCGATAAAAGCCCTGTGAGGGCTTCACTTCGTCGCATTCCAAGTTACCTCGTCGCAATTCCAAGTCGCAATTCAATTACTGATCGCAATTTAACTTATTAGAGATTAGCTTTATTTTCAAGCTGCTTGCGATATAACTGACTTATAATGACCCCCCCTGACTAAACAAATAACACAATGCGCGTACAGCGCATTGCGCGATAGCCCGGCAGACCCTCGCTAATACTAGTATATGAGAATTGTCTTATATATATACTAGCTAAAAGAATCGAAGAAGATCGAAGCCTGCTTTTTAGGCTATAAAGAGCATCTTACCTATCTAGCCTAGAATGTATAATAGAGGCTAAGTTCAGCCAGCCTGGTTATAAAAGGCTTATTTAGTTAGTAATCTTTAATTATTATATCTTTTAAAAGAATTTATTCTTATAAGCCTTATTAAATAAGAATATAATCTAATAAATTAAGATAGAGTAAGTCTTATTAGAAGAATTAGCTTTAAAGGAAGTAAAGAAGGAAATAATAACTATTAATAATGCCTTCTTTAATAACCTAAAGAGCTATAATATATAGGTTATATAGTTATAGGCTGACCTTATACTAATCAATATACAGCCGAAGGAGTGATAACTGCGTTAGAAACTAAGGGAATCCTGCTAGAATGGTTAAAGGATTTGGCGGAGGAAGGTTCTGTAAGGGAGGAGGGATAAGAGTCTATCTGTAACTAGGTCGACTAATCAATCGAGTCCTTCGTCTTAAGACAACTCAAGCAATGCAAACACGTGACTGTATAGAAACGCAGTAACGAGGAACGCAGCAGCGCAGAAACAAAAGTCCGAATAGCGGTTTTAACAGCGCTTAAGCTATTATTTAGCTAGGTTTTATAGGTTTTATTTATTATTCTAATATAAAGCTTGGATATATATATCCGCTTCTTCTATAGGATCTTATATTTCCTTAGTGAACTATTCGATTTAAATATCTTTTATTATATATATAAGTATATCTTATTCTTTTAGAGTAATGCTTTAAAGTTTATTATTTAATTCTAGGTATTCATTAGCTAGTATAAGGATGTCTTTATTCTTAATATTATACCTAGCCCTCCTGGCTTAGTACATGTCTTGTCTTATGCTAACCTATAGTTAGAGAGCAGGTTACTATAAGATATAGCTATATATTACGCTACTATTTAGTATAGTAGTCTATCTTTATAGCCTGCTTTTATTAGTCTATATATAATTAGGTTATTAGTCTAGAATTTTATAATTATTAAAATCTTCTATTTATATTAAGTCTTCCTTAAGCTATTAGACTCTAGTAATAGTATGCATTTTATTAGGTTAAGGTATAATAATTAAGTAGCCTAGGACTTATTTTCTAAGGATTAGTTTCTATTTTATAATTACTACTTCTTAAGCTTTTTATTCCTACTCCCTTTTCTTTTCCTCCTAGTATTAATAAGCTGCTTCTTATTTTATCCTAAGCTAGTACTTGTATGCTTAGGGGTCTCCTTTTTCTTTTTTTATATTATAGCACTACTTACTGCGTTTCTTCTTATAGTTATCTTCTTATAATTATTTAGTCTTAGGTCTAGTTCTTCTAATTAGTCTATTTTAAGGAATGTCTTTATATTTTAATTCATCTATTTAGTCTTATATATTTACTATATTATAGTTATATTCATTAAAGCTACTATTAAATCCGCTTTAGGTTATATTAATAGATTAAGTAAGAAGGCTATCTCCTTTCTTAATTAAATTAATATTATAAGTAAGTATAATAATAGACTTAAATAGTTTCTTTTCTCTTTTAGGTTTTTTATAGTTATATAAAAAGTATTCTAACTTATTATAATTATAGTAATTAAATGTTTTCTTTCTTTACTAAGGTTATTACTATATTATTCTAAGTTCTATAAGTCTAGCTATAATACTATAAAAAGTGTTAGGAGTTTATAGTTTCTCTTAATTAGTATAGTTCTTTCTCTTTTAATTACTATTATTAATACTAACATTTCATTTTTCTATTTACTATTTAAATAGATAGTTATTAATTATAATAGTGAGTTTAGTATACTAAGTAAAGTCTATAAGTAGATCTATATTTTTAATAAGTTTATTCTTAATATTATACTTTAGGTTCTAATAAAACTCATTAATAAGGTTTTTATTTAACTAATTAAGTTTTATTATAATATATTAAAAATCTAAAAGGTATTTAAATACTGCTTTTATTTACTTAAATTTCTTAATAATATTAAGCGCATTATGTTTTTTATCCTATTTACTATAGTTATTAATTAGTGATTATTTATATCTATTAAAACTATTAAATATTATAGTTATTTTAGGCTTTTACTAACTTAAGGCTTAGGTTATAAAATCTTTTAGAATTAACTTATAGTTCTAAGCTGCTTTACTTTTTAATCTTCTTATAGTATATTATACTTTAAATAAGTTATTTATAAATAGTAATAAGTAATATATATAGTAGGACTTAAGGCTAATAAGGTATTTTTATAACTTTTTAAGGTTTTTATTAAACTTTAGTAATTATTTAAGCTTAATAGTTTCTCTAATATTATAAATATATACTATAATAGCGGGCTACTTATATTCTATAAGCTAAGCTGCTTATTATTCTTAATTATTCTTAGTTTAAACTAGTTTAATAATAAGTTTAATAATTTTTCACTTTATAATTATAATAATTATATTTATAGTAAGATTATTTAATAATACTTAAAGTTATAACATATATAATAAGCTTGCGTAACAAACAAGCTTGCGTAACACTTATACTATATATTTAAAAGTGTAAACTTTAAAATTTCTAAAATAGGCTCTATAACTCTGAGATTTTTAAGAAATTAATTTTAAATATGTAACTAAAAAGTTAATACGCAAATATTTTTTTTACATTTTTAAATAAATTATCAAGCTAGTTATAAATAAATATAGTAAAATAGACAGTGTGAATTTTATACTGCTAGCACTATAAATATATATAATCTAAAAAAATTCTTAAAAATAATTTATTTTATAAATAAGCTAGTTTAAAAATCTTATCTATTTTAGGCTTAATTTGAATTTTTAAGAATTATCTTAAAACTGCAGTTTAAGGTAGAAATCAGAATATTATGCTTACTTGTTTATTACGTAAGCTTATTATATACGTTATATATAACTATTTAAAGTACTCTTTATTCTAGTATTGCTCTTCTTCTTATATAGTATTAATATGCATTCTTAAAGCTAAGAGCTTAGTAAGTCCTATAAAGAGTTGCTTATTTTCTATATAAAGCTCTCTAAATTCCTCTTTATACTTATTATTAAAAGTATTTATATATTTATTACTATCTTTATCTTTAGAGAGTACTAAGGCCTTATTTTTAGATAAGAGCATATTACTAAAGAGTATAGTAAGTACTATTATAATCTATTAGATATTGCTTAGTATATAAAGTAACTATTTAAATAAAAGCTATTAATATATAATAGTTATATTCTTAGACTAGTCTATATAGAGTATAAAGTAGTTTAAAAAGAGTTCTTAAAGGATAGACTAAGGTCTATATTAGTAGAATGATTAGGTTATACTTATTAAGCAGTAATTATAGTATAATATTAAGCAATAGTTAATATATAATAATATATAGTAATTAAAGTAAATTAAAGTAACTAAGTTATATTAATAGCTAAAGAGCTGCTTATACTAGATATATACTTCTTAAGTGTTTATATAGTTATAGTATAAGTTAGATTATTTAAATTACTTAGATTATCTAATGTTCTAAGTGATTTACGTATGATTAAAGTGAAAAGTGGGGGTGCTCGTCAGCATACGTGACCAGATCGCGGCCTAGTTAACATGGGTCGTGATAAAGCGAGTCAGAAATTACAAAATACACCTTAAAATGAAATTTTAGAAAAATTCTTAAAAAATGAAACTAGGTCTAAAATAGTTAAAATTTTAAACATAGCTTATTTATAATACGTATTATTTTTAGGAATTCTTTTAGCTATATATACTTATAGTGCTAGTAATATTGAATTCACAATGTTTTTTTACTATTTTTACTTATAATAAGCTTAATAAATTTTTAAAATTCTTTAAAAAAATACTGTCTTATAACTTTTTTTCTAGTTTATTTTAAAAATGTGTTTTTAGATCTTAATAAATTTTATATCTAGTTTTACGCTATTGAAACCGCTGTTCAGACTTTTGTTTCTACACTACTGCGTTTCTATACAGTCATATGTTTATATTGCTTGAGTTGTCTTAAGACGAAGGACTCGATTGATTAATCAACCTAGTTATAGATAGACTCTTATCCCTCCTCCCCTAACCACTAAGAACCCAGAACCTTCCTCTGCTAAATCCTTTAACCATTCTAGCAGGATTCTCTTAGTTTCTAATGCGTCACTCCTTCAGCTGCATATTGATCAGTACAAGGTCGGCCCATAACTACATAACCCATGCATTATAATTAGTGCTCTTTAAGTTATTAAAAAAGGCATTATTAATAGTTATTATTTCCTTCTTTACTTCTTTTTAAGCTAATTCCTTTAATAAGACTTACTCTATTTTAATTTATTAAATAATATCCTTATTTAATAAAGCTTATAAGAATAAGTTCATATAAAGGATATAATAACTAAAGATTATTAATTAAATAAGCCTCTTATAACTAAGTTAGCTAAACTTAGCCTTTATTATAAGTCTTAAGCTAAATAGATAAGATACTCTTTATAGCCTAAAAAGTAAGTTTTAATCTTCTTTAATTCTTTTAATTAGTATATATATAAGACGATTCTTATATACTAATATTAGCGAGGGTCTGCTAGGCTATTGTATAATATACTATATGCGCATTATATTATTTATTTAGTTAGAGGGGGTTATTATAAGTCAGTTATATTATAAGTAGTTAAATTACAATATAATAGAAATTATAAAGCAGTAATTGAATTATGACATAATTAGAATTGCGACAAGCTTGGAATGCGATAAATGCAGAGCCCTCACGGGGCTTTTATCGTATGACGATTTTGCCTTCTAATATCTAGCTTTTCTATCTAGCTTTCCAGCTGCTTAACGCATCTCGAAGGGTTAATTAAGATAGCAAGGCTTATACTCTAATATAGTAGAAACTCTAGTCATTCTGAGTTACTATTGCCTTAGGCTTGGGTTTTAGGCCCTCATACTATTATTCACTATTGGTTTTTTGTTTTTTTTACTGTTTAACCTCTGGCCTCTCTCTGAGTGTGCGCTGCTAAGGGCTATAACCTTAATATCTAGTTTTAAGAAATTTAAAATTACTTATTTTAGCTACAGAGTATGCTTTCTGACTTGCTTGTATTTTTAACTTACGTATGATATATATTAATAGATGTATCTAATAGTATAGTTATTAATAATAATATCTCTTAAGTCAAACCTAAAGAGAACTATAATAATTCTAATGTTTCTTATACCTTTTAAGTTTTATAAAGTAATATACTTATAAACTCTGTAAAGTTTTTATATATAAAATATATAACTAATAAGGAAATATCTCCTTTAGCTCCTATTAAATAAGATTATAAATAATATATTTAAAATCTCCTGATTTTTAGCTTTATAATAGTATATAATATATCTTAAAAAGCCTATCTTCCTTATATTATAATTATAAAAGATATTTATAATAAGAACTTTTAATAAGGTTAGAGTTTAAGTATTAGATATATATTTAATAATTATAAAACTCAGAATATATATATACTAGTTTTATTATAATAAATTATTTAAATCCCCTATTAAATTAAATATATAACTAAATAGTAATCTCTTTATAAAACTAGAGCTTTTCTTTAACTAGTTTAAAAGGATTATTATTATTAATACATGCATTTTTTAACTAATTATAAAGTCCTTATATATACAATATATAATTAATAAAGAAATATCTCCTTTAATTCCTATTAAATAAGAATATAAATAATATATTTAAAGTCTCCTGATTTTTAGCTTTATAATAGTATATAATATACTTTAAAAAGCCTATCTTCCTTATATTATAATTATAAAAGACATTTATAATAAGAACCTTTAATAAAGTTAGAGTTTAAGTATTAGATATTGTGTTAGGCAGGGGGACAAGAGGGACACCACTACCTGAAGTGACGGATGCCGTAGGGTAGGCGGGATGTGAAGCAGAGCGAGGATAGATAAGACTTATAAAATAAAAACAGACAAAAGGAAGGCCAGAGCTATAATTAAGTAGCTAGCTAAGAAATAAATCAGATATTCTAATTAATTAAATAAATCTCATTATAATAATATTAAAAACCATTTAATAACTTAAAAATAAAAGTAAGCAAGAATATAATTAATTACTATCTATATCCGAATTATCTCTGCCTTTTATCTTAGACTAACTCTTATTATCCTTATTAATAGCTTTATTAAGACTAGTACTTAAATTAGTCAGCTAATTAAAATGTCTAGGCCATTCTAGCTAGTAGGCCCTCAGCCTTAATACATTCCTCCTTATGCAGTCAGCGCTTTATTCTCATAAGCTTAAAGACTATAAATAATAAAAAGAAAAAGAGCCTTAATAGATAAAGGAAATAATAAGAAAAGAAAGATAATATATATAAGTCTAATATCTAAGCATAGTTAATTAACTAGAATCTAGCTTGCATTTATTCTTCTAAGATTATAGTATTTATAAAAGAGGGTCTAAAGAGAATCTAAGTACTAAAGTCATATTAAGAGCAGTAAGCAAAGTTATAGAAGTAGCTATAATAAGAACTCTTTAGTAAAATTAACTATAGAGTATATAAAGAGATTAGGAAGTGTTCGATCGAATAGTATCTTTTAGTAAATTAGATAATTAAGATATATTAGTAAGTCTAGTAAGCGCAGAAGCAGACAGTAGTAGTAATCCTTAGGCAGGTCTTAAAGGTAAAGTATAAGTTAATTTGCATATAGTAATGCAATTAGCCTAAGAGGGCCTAGTAGGAGGAGGAGGAGCTAACCTTAATCTTAAAGTATTTATAATAGCATTCTATTAAGATAAAGAAATCAGACTATTTAAAATAAAAGTAATAAAGCTTCTTATTTAATTAATTATATATATCTATTAATAAGAGGCTAGAAGTAAATAAAGAGACTTAGTAATATATATAATTATAATATAAGTAGGAGTATTAATATTATTCTTCTTTATAGCTTTTATAGCTTCTTTAGTTATTAGTTTAATAATATAAACTCTTTTAATTCTATTTATAAGTACTTAGTTAAGAATAGCCTTAATATAATTATTAGTATAAATAATTTAACTATTAGCCTTCTTTTTTAATAAAGCCCATTTTATAGTAATATTCTTATTAGTCTTCTTTTACTTTTTATTAATAGCCTCTTTATTTAAGTCATTAGAGTTATTATAATTATTCCTAGCTGCTAGAGTAGGGATTATATAAAGCAGAACTATCTAATTAAATGAATCTATAATACTTAAGCTAGGTTTAGAAGCGAATAGTAGAATTAAAAGAGTTTTAGAGCATTAGGATTTTAAAGTCACTACTAGCTCTAGGTCTTATACTAATTAGTTAATAAGTTCCTAGTTAGCATTAAGAGTGTATAAAGCGGTTATATAGGATTTAGGCAGGTTAGGGGTCTTAATAATTTAGCTTAGTTTAAGAAGGGTAATAGACTCTCTAAATATTATAGTATTAGTAAGTATAATTATTAATTAAGAGTCTTTAGTCTAGTTCCTAGTAGTAGGAAAGTCAGTCTATTTAATTAGTTAGTAGCTACTTAGTTTAGTAAGGATAATAGTAAGTCTTTTAAGTAATAAACTATAGATAGAATAGTAAGAGAAGGGTATAGAAGACATTGCCTTACTATACTTATATTTAGTAATAGTGACTTTTCTAAACCTAAGTTTATTATAAATAGCCATTAGGAACTAGGTCTTAACCTGCTCTTAATTAATAAAGAGAGTGACTTTAGATAGCTTAAGTAATTAATTAAATAGACTAATAAGCTAATCTCTTTATAAAAAGGCATATTCTCCTTCTACTAATCGCTTCCTAATACCTAGAGTTACTAAAGATAGATTTATATATAAATAGATCCTAAGTCTTATAGCTCTAGTTATACTTTATAAGTTTAAAAACGCAAAGTAAATAGCTAAGTATCCGCATTTAAAACTACTTAGTTAATTAACTATAAGAATATAGAAAATATTAAAGTTATAAGAATAACCTATTTTAATTAAGATAAAGCACTAAGTATAAGTAAATGCTTTCTAGTAATTAAGCAAAGTATAGCCTTTAAGGGTATTATAGTAAAAGACTTAGCTAAAGCGTTAGTTAAAGATATATAATACTTAATAGAAGTCCTTATAATTAACTAAGCTAATTATAAAACGCTAGTTAAAATATCCTACTTAATAGTATAGTAGCTAGAGTTATAATAAGAGTTTAGTATACATTTAGTAATAAGGTCCTTAAGGAGTAGGCACTTATATATTTAATTAATTAGATCTATTATCTTTTTAAGTAAATTTATTATAATTATAAAAGCATTATCTAAAAGCAAGGTTAGAAATATTATAATAATATCTTCCAGTCTGTATATAATTATAATTAAGAAGTCTCTAAGTCTTTCTTTACTAGCCTAAGCATTATCCTATAGCTTCTTATAAAGGTCTTAAAAGTAAAGAGTATACTCTTTCTAAAATACTTTAAAAAGCATTATATTATCCTTATATAAAGGTCATATTAGTATAGCCTTTATAAATTTAAAGTCTTTATAATCACTATATATATTAATTATCCTTTCTTTATTAGACTTAGGCTATTTTATATAAAGGTATAATAAAGCTAGTTAATTAATTAGAATCTCTTTTAACTACTTAGCTAAAGATGCTTCTAAAGTATAGTAAAACAATCCCTTTCTATAATTAATAATAGCAATTTCCTTACTTTAAGTAGAATAAGCCTTTAGTAAGAAGTAGGTTTATTTATTATTAATAGGGCTGCTTATAGTAAAAGCGCTTAATAGGAGGAAGAGTAGAGGATTTATTTAGAAGAAGGCTAGGCTAAAAGGAGGTTATTTAATAATAAATTATTTAATTAAATAAATTATAAAGTCATTTAATAACCTAATATTATAATAATAGTAAGATAAAGGAAATAGAGAGTTATAGTTAAAGAGGGGGGGTTTTTACTATAGTTAGCTATGAGGTTTTAAAGATAGAATTTTTAAGACTAGGCAGTATAGGCTTATGAGCATTAGTAAGGCAGGCAGAAACAAAGGCAGGTAACTGATTTAAAGAAGTAAAGAGATTAGGGAGCAGAAGGTTATAATAATAAGGTTCTTATAGCAAGAGGTAGAGAGAGGTTAGAAGTAAAAGCTTAGTTAAGAAGAAAGGGGGTTTCTAAGAGCATTATCTAGACTAGTTAAAGAGTAGCGTTTAATTAAGTGAATGTACTAAATAGTTATAGTTAAAGGGTAATAAGTTCTAAGAATAGTAGCTATTATAAGAAGAGAGGTTAAGTTATACTAAAGAGAAAGAAAAGAGAAAGAGAAATAGCTTTTAAAGTCTTAAGTAATAAGAGGTTATTTATTTTCCTTACTAGCTATAATTCACCCTATATGCATTAATCTTAATACATACATTTCCTTTATTTTAAAATACTTCTTTTCTCTCTCTTTCCTTTCTTTCCTTTTTTTTCCTCTTTATACTTTATTAATATCACTTAATTAACTCATTTAATAATAGCTTTTTCTAACTTCTACCTTTCTAATATTACTAAGGTCTGCTAAAAAGCCTTTCTTAATATATGCATTTATATAATTAGTTAGTTAAAAAGTAATGAATTCTCTCTTTATACTAGTTTAACTTAGAATAACTACTATAAGACTTTATTAACTAAAAAAAAGCAAAAAGAGGCTTACTTTATATTAGTAAGTATTCCCCTATGCTTAAGACTATTTAATCTAATAGTTCTATAGTTCAAGAAGTACTTTACTATCTGGATTTACTTATGCATAGCCTTTAATTATAATAGTCTCTCTCTCTTTATTAAGTTCGCCCCTAAGGGAGAGTTACTTAATATTAATTCTACTAAAAGGCATATCTAAGCCTAGATTTATAAAGATAAGATAGCTAATATAGTCTTAAAATACTTAATAAAATATATTTCTAATTAGCCCTTTTAGTTAGTATATATTCTTACTAACTTAGGCTATTTCTATAAGTATTTTATTAAAGAACTACTTTACTAATCTAAATATAAAAAGGCTTTAATTATTACTTTCTTTAGATATTAAAATCTACTGCTCTATAAATACTATATTTAATTAAATACTTTAAATTACTTTATAATTAAAGAGTATTATATATAGCTATTTTATACTTATTAATCCATCCTAGGGTTTATAAATAGGAAATATATAAATTATATTTAGAATACTAATTCTTAATATAAATAGTCTTTTTTTAGTAAGTATTTAGCTTTTAAACCTGGTTTTAGTACCTTTCTTAACCTTCTATTTAGTATAAAGTGTTCTATTAATCCTAATAATTAAGTAGTAAGTATTCTTAACTATATAAGCTATTCTTATATTTCTAATAAATTCCCCTTAGCTTAGGAGAATAAGTCTCTTTATAATAAAGCTATTTAGAATGCTAAGAAGTATACTACTTAAGATAAGTCTATAGGCTTTTTTAAAGCTTAAGTCTTTAGTTTTAGTCTATTAGTAGTAGTTTAGAATTAGATCAGTTAATTAACCTAGTTTAACTTATCTCTTATATACTAGACTTCTTTATTTAGTAGCTTTAATACTTAACTTAGCTACTATAGTATAGAATAAATAGGATTCTATTAGTTAGTTCTTTTATAATTAACTTTTCTTTTATATAAAGTATGCTTATCTATCTATAGTACTATATCTAACTCACTATTTTAAGCAAGTATAGCTTTTATAGCTTTTCCTTTATCTTATAGCTCTAGAGTTATTTAATTAACTGGTTTATATACTTTATATATTAATTCTAATACCTATTTAATCTTAAGTCTAATTTTTCAAGCTATAAGTTTATATAGCTTTTAATTAGCTAGAATGTTAGTAAGTAATAGCTATTTATCTTTTCTTACTTCCTATATTACACCCCTCTTTAAAATAATAATAAGTATAAACTTTAGACTTATTATTACTTCCTACTCCCTTATCTTACTTAAAGAGATTTAAACTAGTCTTTTTAGGCTTAGTCTCTATATAGGAATTAGATTTCTAGTCTTCTCTCCTCCTTAGCATTAGTATTAGTCAGTTAAGAGAGAACCTTAAGGCTTGTTTTTAATCCATCCTTCTCTCTTAGGCTCATTTCCTTATCCTAATTCATTTAATTAACTGATCTAGCTTAAGGATTACTATAGAAAAGGCGCTCCTAGCGAGAGGGAGCTAAAGAATTATTATCTAGGTTTTACTAACTATCTTTATCTTATTAAAATACTTTAAGGTATTCTTTATAGTAAGTAATACTAAGTAATAGCCTATCTAGAGTTTCTAAGTAGTACTAGCCTTTATCTAAGGCTATTTTAACTCTATATAGCCCTTACTATCTAAGCTTAAACTTAGCTATTATAGAAAGGTCGGTTTTTCTAGGGTTATTATACTATAATACTAAGTTACTAACCTTTAGTAAGGCTTTTCTTAAAGCGCAGGGAAATCCTTAATCTTTCTTTATTACTTTCCTCTTTCTAAACTTAATAACCCTTCGCTTTATAATCTTTATATCCTTATTTAAGAAAGAAAGGGCATGGATTCTAACTATAAATATTTAATTAGATATTTTTATATTATTTTAAGGGATTATTCTCTATATAAGCGCATCCCCTTCTAATAAGAGACTTAGTTTATACTTATATAATAAGTATATAGGAGTATAGCTATAGGATGCCTTTAGTAATACTCTATTTATAAATAGAATAGCTAAGAGGTTAACTAACTAATTCTTAGTCTTTAAAGTATTTATCTTCTTAATATAAGATATAATATTACTATAGCCTGATTTAATTAACTCATTTGCTTTAGTATTATATATAGAAATATATATAGTCTATATACCTAGGTCTCTTAGGATGTTTATAAGGCCTTATTAACATTCTAACCTATTATTAATAACTATTATAATAAGTATCCTATAGTAAGAAAAGATCTTTCTTAAGAATAAGTATATATAAAAGGCTTTAAGTAACTTTAGAGCTTTAGCTTTAATTTATTTAATAAGGTTATATCTAGCTTTTAGTAAGTACTTTTTACTTTAAGACTCCTTAAGATATTAAGTATTTATATAAATCTTTATTATAGGATAGCTAGATCTAATAAGTATTATAAGTTCCCTAACCTATTATATATTATAGATTTAGTAAGTCTTATAGGCTAGGATAGCTATATTTACATTCTTATAGAGGTTTAGCTAGTAGTATCTCTCTTTTAAGAGTCTTATAGTTTTCTCTTAGCCTTAATACTTATAGTCTTTATAATATAATTTAATTAAATACTTCTATATATCTTTATTCTTAATAACTAGCTTAGGGTTATAGTTTAAATAAGTTACTTATAACTATAGAGTTCTTTTATAAAAGAAGAACCTTTTTACTTTAAGGTAAAGACTTATATATACCTTATCTAATATATTCTTAAAGTATTACTAAGTTTATAAAAACCTCCTTAGGACCCTTAACTTACTAATATATTCATCTTTTAATAATTTTAATAATAATTAAGATTCTTACTAGGTTTCTACTGAGTTAACTATAATAGCATTTAATTATTAATTAATAAAGGCCTTAATATCCTCTTTAGCTTCTTAGTCTAGTTAATTAAATAGGCCTAGTGGTTTTTTAAATAGCTTATTAGCCACTATATTCTTAATTCTAAATATATATTAGATTATAAAGTTAAAGAGTAATAAGTAATTAATCTATCTATTAACTAGCGCTCTTAGGATATCTATCCCTTTCCTATTAAATTAATAGACTAATACTTAAGTATCTATCTCTAATATAAAGTGAATTCTATATAAATATATATATAACTATTTAATTAAAAGTAGAATGCTTTAGCATTCTCTTTTTATAGTATTATAGTTATATTTACTCTAAGTCTATATACTAGATTTAAATCTTATTAAATAGTATTTACTATCTACTACTTATATAAGAATATAACCCTAATCTAATAAGCTAGCATTAGCTATAAGAATAACCTTCTTATAACCAGGAGATAGGTTTAGAGTAATTAAAATAAGCACTAATAATAATTTATCCTTTAGTATTTATATAGCCTTAGCCTATAAATTACCTTAAATAAATTTAGTATCTTTCTTTAGTAAACTTATTAATAGCTTTATAATAGTTATATATTTAATAACCTATATTCTATAGTAGCTAGTAATTCCTAAGAATATTCTAACTTCTATATTAGAATTATAATAAGTCTACTTAGTAATTTTAATAACTTTAGCCTCTTTTAGCGATCTCCTATAAGTACTATAAAGATATCTAACTATTAGAGTAATTCGTCTATAAAACTGTGATTTTAGTATAAAAATAGTATATCTAGCTAGTTTAATATTTAATAGGGTTTAATCTAGGTTAATTAAATGCTCCTTAATATACTGTCTGACTCCTAGGCTAGCTTCTTTATTATTATAAGTTATAGTAAGTCCTTTTATTACTATATTATTAAAGAAAGCTATATAGATATCTAGTATTAAGTTAAATAAGATATAAGTAATAATCCTTATAAATTAAGCTATAGAGTTAGTCGCTCCTTATAGTAATATACATATTTTTAATAGGCCTAATAGTATTATAAAAGTAATTAAATCCTTACTTTCTTTAGCTAGACTGACTTAGTTATATTTTAAAAAGAAGTTTAAAAATAATAATATTTAATATATTACTATATTTATTAAGAACTCCTTAGTACTAGAAGGGCTTAAGCTATTATAAATAGTAATATAGTTTATCCTAATAACTAAATTAATTAACCGGATTCTACTATCCTTTTTTACTATAAGTATAAAGGGGTTCTTATAAGAACTATAGCCTTTCTTTAAGATACTTCTTCTAAGTTATTAATAAAATAAGTTAATAACCTTTTAGTATAGCCCTAAAAGAATAAGAATACTGCCTACTTACTAAGCCTTATAAAGGATAACTTTAATAACTTATAAAAGAGTGACTACTAAGTTAACTCTTTTACAGTCCTTAAAGTCCTAGGCTAGTATAGCCTCCTTATTATATAAGATAATAGTAAATATATCTTATTCTTCCTTAAATAAGGTTTTATTCATTTAATTAACTATTTCTACTAGCCTCTCCTTTATTAACTAACTCCCTTTCTCTAGAGTAGAGAATTTAAGTATAAAGAAGTTAGAATACTTACTTCCCTTTTTTATTTAGAAAGCAATCTTTACTATTTTCTTTGATTTTTAATAAAGGTCACCTTCTAGTACTAAACCATTAGATAGTAAGTTATTAATTAAGTAGATCTTAATGCCTTTTTATTTATAAAGAGTGTTTATTTTAATATATTAAGTATTTTTATTAAAAGGCTAACTTTTCTTTAATCTCTTTTTCTTAATAAAGCGTTTTAAGTATTTTAATTCTTTTTATATATTAATAATAGTATTAGTATATTAAGTAATTATACTAATAGTAAGGATTTAGATAATTTTAGTAAAGTCTTTTTAAAAAAGCATTTAACTCTTCTTAAAGATATTATTATTCTTTAATAAAAAGTTATTTAGTTTATAAACTATTAAAGGATTAATTATAAATAGTATTAATACTCTATATCTTACTTTTCTAAGCATAGTATATTATATTTAATTACTCTTATAATAAGAGTAATTAAGTAAATATTACTTAAATTAAGATAGATTATAAGTTACTTTTAATTAATTAAATAATTAAATATAAGTCTATTAGCTCTAATAAATAGTATTTTTAAAATAAATAGAACTATAACTATTAAAGAGAGTACTATATATAGCTAGATAGATATATATATATTTCTAAAGTATAGAATTATAGCTGCTTCTCTTACTATTAAGATCTTCCCTTTAGAATAGGAAGTTATAAAGGTACTGACTGGCTTAATATTAAGGCTATAGTATTAAGCCTATTTATAAGAAATAAGATTCCTTTCTAAGCCTAAATCTACTAATGCCTTTATTATAATGCCTTTAGAAACTTCTAACTAGATAATTAGTTATAAAGTGTTTTATAAATATAATATCTTAAGTGAGTTAAATATACTTATAGAGTTAATTACTAAACTTAGAGTTAATTAATTAATTAGACTTTTCTTTAGTTTTATATAATCTTAAGAGTTATTAATAAAATGGATATTTCCTTTATTATCTTTTCCTAAGTAATATCTTAAATAAAAGTGCTTAAAGGCAGAGTTATCTAAGTTAGAAGAATGATTTTTATTAAATAACTTAACTATAGTAATAGTAAATTTAATATAATTCTTAGATAGGTTCTTATTATCCTTATATAATAATACTAGAGTTACTTAGTAATAAGTATAGTTATCTATTTAATTAATTAGTTTAAATATTACTATAATTATAAGTGCTTTTCTCTTAAGTATAAATAGCTTAGCTAGCTATTTAGGATTAATAAACTCCATTCTATTAACTTATTCTATTACTATAGTATAATTATTTAAATAAGCTTAGCCTAATCTTATATTAATAAGCTTAAGGATAGTACTATAAAGTAAGGAGATCTTAACCCCTCTGACTATATTAAGTAAGGTAGTAGTAGCCTTATAGTATTAATCTTAAGTAAAGTATAGGTTATCTATTCTAAATTATTCTCTGAATTTTATTTAATTAGCTAGTTTCTAGTAACTAAGGATTATTTTAAGAATTATATCCTCTTTTTTTATAAAGACTATAGAGGTTAGTAATAGTTCTACTTACTCTATCTTACTTCTTTACCTCTTATTATTATAAGTATTAACTAATACTTCTTATTTATTACTATATTCTTCTATTATTCTATAACTATCTTCTTTAAGGCTAAAGTAGACTTTTCTAAGTATAAGAGCGATTTAGACTTAATAAATAGAAAGGTACTCTTCTAATTACTTACTCTCTTCTTCTAAATAATTTAAAATAAAGATCAGATTAGTCCTTATAGTAAGTTCTATTAGAATAATAAAGAAAGTAATTATTATATTTATTTAATTAACTAATTTAATAATATATAAGTATAGCTTATTAAATATTTCTTATTTATATTTTAAAGGAGTCTAGTTATATATAGACTTAACTAAGCTCTTAATATCTACTACTTAGGTTATATAAAGGGGATTATTAGTATAAGTTAAGGTAATAATCATTAGTTATTAAATATAAGATTCCCTTTAGAAGGCTATTATTAAGTATAGTAGTAAATACTGCTTATTGCTTACTCTTAGTTAATAGAAGCCTGCTTTAGAATTATATTTTATATACTCTTTCTTAAAGTTATATACTAAGTATTTATACTAATTAAAGTAATAGTCTAAGACTTAATAATATTAATATCCTTTTATCCTATTAAATAATAAGGTAGTATTTACTATAAGTAAGGACTTATTATCTAATTAATTAAATAGATCTACTAAGACTTAGCTAATTATAATATTCTTTATAGCTTTATTATATCTTCTGCAACTCTCCTATTAGTACTAGAGAGTTATGACCAAGTCTTAGTTAGTCTTCTCTATTAAAGCTAAGCAAACCTATAATAACTTAAAGCTATATGCTAAGTCATTAATAGGGTTATTAAAACTGGTTATTAGTAGTAGCTAAATAGTTAGGCTAGTGAGTATTTATATACTATAAAGAAGGACGTGAGCTAGTAATAATAGGTATTAGAAAGTTACTAGCTTAAAAGGGGTTATTATAGACTGTGGTTTTATTTAATTAAATAGATAGTTAGAACTAGATCATTCTCTAATAGCTATATCTATATCCAGGCAGGAAATAATATACTAATATAGAGTCTTATACTCTAGTTAATCTAACTCAGTTAGACTCTTATTACTCCTTATACAGACTGACTATATAAGTTTTATAAGCAGGATATAGTAAAGAGCTTATAATTAGTAAAAAGTCTTTAAATCCATTAGATTAACTATTATTATAAAGAAAGAGTGATAGTATATTAGCTATTAGATAGAACTTAGATCAGCAGCCTCTGGGATCTGGGTAGTATTTATCTAATTAAGTATTATTTTTAGAGTTTCTTTAGAATTAAGATCCTAGCCTTTAAATATATTCATTAGATTCGTCTTAGTTATAGCTTATTCGAATTATTAAATAGCTAATTAGACTATAGTTTTTACTTTATTATCTATATAGAAATAGATAAAGTGTAAAGGCTATTACTCTTTAAGCACTCTATTATTTTTAATAGTAATTTTAAAGGCTTCTATATAGACTATAATATTTAATCTATTAAACTTATATCTTAGTTCTTATACTAAGAAATGAGTTTAGGCTAGAATACTTAAAGTAATATAATTAAGTTCTATTTCTAAGATATTTATTATAAGCATTATTATTATAGGCCTATTAATTAATAATATTAATATTAAGAGGGATACTATCTTTATAAGGTATGACTGAGGATAAGTTTAATACTATCCTTTTTATCCCTTTTTAAACTGAGTTCTATAACTTAGTAAAGGGTATTATTATAAAAGTAATTAATTAAGTAAATAAAAAAGTTAGAAAGTAAAAGCATGCTTTAAGAATTAGATATCTTCTAAATTGCTTATCTTTATTCCTAGCTATAGTCTTAAGGATTAGAAGAGTCTTATATAAATCTATTTAAAGAAGATAACTATAGCGATTAATAGGTCCTTTATAACTAGCTATATAATTAATAAGATTACTAATAATATTAGGATTTTAAATAGCAGAGATAATACAGACAGTCCGGATCCTTAACCCTTAATACTTTTTAAGTGGATAATTATAAAGGGATTAATAGTAATTATCTAATTAATTACTTATAAGAGTCTGGACTCTTCTTAGGTCTTAACTTTCTATTTTATAATAGCTTTTTACCTCACTTTTATATTAGCTTTAACTATAAGTAGTATAGTTAGTATATTATTAGTACTAAGCGAAATACTCTATAATATTAATAATAAATCTATTATAAATTAGTATAATAAATAGAAGTAAAAGGCAATTTTAGTTCTATCTTTAGTAAAATTAATTAATTAGCTAAAGATACTATATACTTTTAGATTAGAAGTACTAAGTAAGGTTATTTTTAAAGTTAATTAGATATCCTATATCCTCCTAATCCTATGCCCTTACTTACTTATACTACTGTTACGGGCCAGATGAGATCGACTCAAGAGGTAATGCTACTGTATTGCGAGAATACTATGATGAAGAGGAAAGAGAAAGCGGGCAGGCGCGTAGATGCGTAGATGCGTTGATAGTCCCTGTGGCCTGCCCCGTGCGTCCTAGTTACGTATTGACCCCACCCTGGGTCCAGCACTCCAGACGCTCCTATCATATCACCCCCCTCTTCAAGGCGCTCAAAACGGCCGCGTGAGCGCAAGTTGTCAAATTCTCACGATCGCTAGATGATGAAGACTCTTCGTTTCTGTCGTGCTTTCTTGGGCCCCTGGCCCAGTTTGATTAGTTAATTATCGTCAGAGTGCTCCGGTACGTCCGTATCCGCAGCAGCTGCATCGACCCAGGCCTGTAATCGCTTCGGTGGCCTAGGTGCTTCTGAATATTCCTTATGGAACTCCTTTAGTCATATCGGTGCGTTCTTGAAGTTTTCAGCAGGGTACTATTCATTATCAGGGTCGTGTCTGACCCAGTCTACTCTATACTGGAGCTATTTGTCGCGCTTATTATACTGCGACTCCTTGACCTTATGAACCTCGTACTCCTTAGCGCTATTAATAACTTCAGGTAGTGGTGGGTCCTCATCCTGCCCTAGCATAGGATTGTCAGGATAATGCCATAACCGATTCGCGTATAGAGTTGGGTTTATATACTATAAGGAGGGTAAGTCTAGGCGGTATGAATGCCTGACTTGTTCTATAATAGTCCATGGCCCTCTCTTCCTCCAGTCTAACGCCTGGCTGGGTCTTGTACTCATGAGTCTGCGTATATCGACCCAGACTTTGTTCCTAACCGTAAAATCCGGTTCCTGGCGCTTCTTATTAGCTTGGCGGATCTGCTGTTCCTGCGCCTAGTGGAGATTCTGCCTAGTAACTTTGATAGAGTCCGCAATCCGCTTAGTATACTGCTGGGCATCCTCCCTCGATAAACGTTCAGCTTTTGTTTTGTAGCCCTTAAGGTCGGTTCTCTTATCCTAGTCGAGTTAGGATTGGGGCAAGTGGCTGAGTAATAGTCTTACTGGTTCTATACTTAGTGACTCGTAGTAGAGATTTATTTATATATAGTCTATTAATAGTAGTAGTTCACTCTAGTCGTTTTAGTAATAGTTGATAAATGGTTGTAGTCAGTGGTTCAAGTACTGGTTATAGATCTTAGTATTCCTGTCTATCTGGGGGTGCTCTGCTGTGCTCAGTTTCTGCTTTACCCTAATAAGCTTGTATAGCTTATTTATAAAGGTGGTAATAAACTGTGGTCCTCGGTCTGACGTTACTATCTCCGGCACCCTAAAAACACGGTAGACGTGGTAGTAGTATATATATACAATGTCCTTCGCTATCACCGTCTGGTAGCAAGGTATAGAAAAAGCGATCTTACTAAGCCGATCAATAACTACCCACACACAGTCATATCCGTTCTTATCCTTAGGCATATAATAGAAGTCTATTATCACATGCTGCTATATCTAGTGTGGGACTTCTAATGGGTGTAGTAATCCGGGGGTCTTATCTCTATTAGTGTAAGCCCTTCCACACGGCTTATAATTTACCCAGAACCGATCGACGTCGGCCAATAAGCCCGGCCACCAGAACCTCTTAGCAACCAATCTGACGGTTTTATTGCGTCCTAAGTGGGCTACATTGAGCTTATAGTGGTTCTCCTTAATGACTAGCGTTCAGAGAACACCTTCGTCTAGAATAAAAATGCGCTAGTTCTAGCAAACCACACCTTCATCCATCGTCCAACCATCGGCCTTCTTCTCTGCGTTCTCTCGGTAGGGCTGTGATTAGGGAGAGGCCCTATTAGCCCGGAGGATGGCGTCAAGCAGCTGCCATCCCTCCGGCGCCCGGATAGCCTCCCTTCTAGAGCTGACTGAGGACTTAACAGCTTCGGCCCCAATCAATGCCACCTCTGGTCCTTCCCCAGAATCGGGCTCAGTACAGGGGCCGGCCATGACCTTATAGTCAATAGAACTAATCACCAGGTCCTGACTTAGCAGTACCCTATTCCACGCGGCTTCTCGTCGCGCCTTCTATATAGCCAGTTCGGACGACTTCCGAGACAGAGCATCCGCTATAACATTCTCTCGCTCCGGACGGTAGGTGATCTTAAAGTCATAAGGCGCCAAGTCGTCCGCCCACCGCGCTTGCCTGCTATTAAGGCGTTGTTTCATTGAGAAATACTCGAGGGCTTTGTGGTCAGTAATAACTAGGAATTGCCGTTAGAGCCCTAAGAGCTCGGCGTTCCATTCCTTTAAGGCTAACACCACTGCGAGCATCTCCTGGTTATGAATCGGGTAATGCATCTCCGCGTCGTTCATCGTCTTAGAGAAGAAAGCTATGGGGTGCCAGTCCCCGTCTTCGCTCTTCTGGGTTAGTACTGCAGCCACTACACCTCCTGATGCGTCGGTCTCGACGATTGTATCACGGAGAGGGTCGTACTAGGCCCAGCACGGGGCCGACGAAATCGCCAACTTCATAGCCTTTATCGCAGTCGTCTCCTCTTCAGTCCACCTCTATAGGATCCCCTTCTTCGTTAATAGTGTAAGCGGTCACGCTATCTGACTATAAAACTTGACGAACTTTCGGTAGAAGTTGCAAAACCTAAGGAAGGCCTGTACTCCCCGTACGTTTGTTGGTTCTTCTTAGTCTATAATGGCCTTCATCTTTTTTGGGTCTATCTGGATCCTGTTTGTTATAATTATAAAGCCTAGGAACTCTGTCTTTATAATATAGAATTCTGACTTGTTGATGTCTGTCTGTAACCTTACTATGACCAGTCGTTCTAAGACTGTATTAATGTGCGCATTATGGTCCTTAACGTTTTCTGAGTAAATGAGAATGTTGTCAATATATGCCGTATAGCAGATATCTAGGAGATTTATTAGGACGTGGTTGATGTAAGCTTAGAAGTGCGAAGGGCCGTTGGTCAGACCAAACGGTACTACCTTATACTTATAGGTACTATACTGAGTCTTGAAGGCTATGAGATCCTTAGAATCTGGGGATATCCGCATCCGATAAAAGGCCTATTAGATGTCGAGTTTTGTAAATACTTTTACGTTTACTAGCCTCGACTGGGTTTCTTCTATTAGGGGTAGTGCATAATGTTCCTTTACTGTCAACTCGTTAAGCTTCCTATAGTCCATATAGAAGCGCTATCTGCTGTTCTTCTTTTTTGTAAATAGGACTGGTAATGCAACTAGCGCGTTAGCTGCTAGTATGATAAATCCTTTCTGCAGGTACTCCTCGATATAGTTCTTTATTACTTCTAGCTATTTGAGGCTTAACTTATATATTGGCAGGACCTTCTGACTGTTGGGGATTGGCTCTTTTAATTCTAGCTTTATGTTAATACCTGGCCAGTAGGGTAGTAAGGCATTAGACTCAGCCTTAGAGAAGGCATGTCGTAAGTGTAAGTGCTATTAAGGCAACTTTGACTCTACCTTCTCCCTTAATTCGGGCGTATCTTTATGAAGGTTCTCCTCTCTGGCTTCTCTCCGTTCTAGTCATTCTTCGATAATCTTGTTGATCTCCTGGAGGGTGACTTTACCGATCCATTCGGTGTCCTCCTGCTTGACCACCCTCTCCTGCCACCTACTAGCACTAATGATACTGATTTCGATTATGACTCCCTCAGTATCAATCATTGGTCGCCGTAGTAGGTCGGCTTGGATTATCGCTAGCTCAGTATTAAAGTCCCTTATTAGGAGATAGAGCGCTGTATCCCTCAATGCCCTGTCCATCTTAGCCATGTTCTCTTTAGCGTTATCTGACTATTGCCTCCTTAGCGGGCGATCTCCCCTCCTAAGGATCCGATCCTCGCAGGCCTTCTTTCGTTCTGCGCTCAGTTAGTTACATCATTCTATGTCAGCCTGGTCCGCTGGCCTTGAACAGCGAGGGCCCTTTAACGAAGACATCAGTATTATAATATCGCTACTAGGGTAATCCTTCGGCCTGTCGTCAGGCCATCGTAGGCGGCGATATTTAGCAGAGATTTCTATATCATGCTTCTCGAACCACTTCCTCCTAATGATCAGCTCCTAATACATCCTGAGTTCTAACATCGGACAATTTAGCTATCGTCTGCTATCTATATCCAGCGTTACTACTGTGATGTGGGTAATCCGTTGTTGTCCGCCCTTATATCCCTTGATGGCGAGTCCCTGCCCTGGGATTAGGATTCGATGGCTCTGCAGTTATTAGTGCATCCTTAGGGCTAGATCCTTATTTATAAAGACATAACCATCCGCTCTGGTATTATATAGACCTTTAACTTTAATTGCTAATCCTGAACTTACTATTATATAGGGACGGTAGAGCTTCTCCTTGCTAAGTAGTTCATCTATGTTAATCGAGCCCTTATTAAAGATTAGTAACTGCAATTCAGGTCTTAGAGAGGAGACTTCTCCTAGGACTCGTCTTTTTCTAACTCGGAGGACGACTCATCTGATTCATTAGGGATTGTAATAGTAATCGTCCGCCCTGCCTTCTTAGCCTTAGCACGAACTTCGTTCACTTCGCCCCCTTTTAGACACTCTTAGTAAGTATGGCCGACTTTCTTACACTTAAAGCACTTCCCTTCTTTAGCTAGCTTACGAACCTCTAAGTCCTTAAAAGTCCATTTACTATTAATCTTAGTCTTTAAGTACTTAGGTGTTAAAGTTGCTGACTTCTTAGTATCCTTCTTCTTAGTAGTAGTACTATTGCTCTTACTGGTCTGTAACTTGCTGGTCCTCTTGCTGTCTTTCTTCGTTAAGGTCTTCGCATAGGCCTCTTCTATTACTGCAATATCGCTAAGCGCTACTGCAAAGGTGTCAAAGCTTACCTCTTTAGTAAAGCGCTGCGTGGCTATAGTATGTTTTATTTCTACTGGCACTTTGTTATAGAGCTCTTCCTTCTAATCCCTTTTGGGGATCTTAGCGTCGTTCGCTATAGCTAAGAACTTGACGTAGAAGCTATGCTAGCTACTATTGGTATAGTATCTTAAGGCCTTGAACTCCTCTCGCGCCTTGATCTTCTTGTTCTTATCCTAGAAGAGGGTCGTTAGGACTTGGAAGACATCTTCAGCGGTCTCGAAGGCGTCTTCCTCCGCGTTCTCAGGCATGCGGGGGCGTAAATAGGCAGCCGCGATACCCTTGTAATGACCGAAAATATAATATACCTTGTCCTCCTCTTCAGGGTAGTCTCGTAAGCCGTCGCGTCGCAGCTTGCGTCTGGCCTTAATGAGCCAGTCTTCGAAGTCCGGTTCCTTGCCATCATCGAGCTCAGGTGGGTCACTCTCCTGCTTCTAGCGCAGCTTGGTCTCGGCCGTTGTCTCGCTCCCGAGAGGCGTGTCTTCGCGGAGAGGGACAGTATGCTATGCCGCTTTTAACCGTACCAGTTCCTTATTGATCCGTGCTACTTCGGCGTGGGCCATCGCTTCAGCCTCAATTGCCTCATTGTGCTCTTTAATGAGTCGCTCGGTCGTCTTGACGTGCTTGTTATACAGCTCGATAAACTCGTCTTACTGCCCTCTGATTGCTAATTACTCAGCAAAATTGCGAATTATCGAGGCTCGCACCTTAGGGTATTTCTGGACTATTGATTCGATATTGTTAGCATTGATCGGGAGGTTCCTAAATCTCCCATCCTGGTCTTTCACGTAGACTATGAATCGGCCGTTGTCCGTGATCTCGTAGGTTCGAGCGTTTAAATCTTCTTCGATAGAATCTGCTGCGAGTCGCGCAAAAGGTCTAATAGATATCCCTTCGTCATCTTCTGTATTAGTAGTCCCTTCGCTATCCTCGTCTATGGACTCAGCGAGGTACTGCTAGACCTGCTGATAAAAGGCGCTCTCTTAGCATGCCTTATCGATGCCCTCTTTGTCAGCGCTCCACGCGCCCAACTCAGAGCTCTTGGTCATGTTAACTACTGATTGGTTCTAGTCAACGGTGGTTTGCTATTCGTACCTGCGTCTCGCTGCAGGTAGGAGGATCTATAGTCGGATCTGACGCGACGATTAACCTCGTACTAACGCGTATCAGAGTTAATCAAAATGTAAGTAGAAAGAATAAAGGATCGTAGTATAATGTCACGGGCCAGATGAGATCGACTCAAGAGGTAATGCCACTGTATTGTGAGAATACTACGATGAAGAGGAAAGAGAAAGCGGGCAGGCGCGTAGACGCGTAGACGCGTTGATAGTCCCTGTGGCCTGCCCCGTGCGTCCTAGTTACGTATCGACCCCACCCTGGGTCCAGCACTCCAGACGCTCCCGTCACAACTACTTCCCTTTCTATACCCAGCTTAGGTCTTTATAATAGCTTAGAAGTATTACTACTTACTTAATTGATTTATTAATTAATAGAATTAATTAATTAATTAAACTAATAGCTTATTGCCTTACTATGACTTTTAAAATGTATTAAGCAGGAGGATAAGAAGGATACTACTACCTGAAGTGATGGATACTATAGGGTAGGCAGGATGCGAAGTAAAGTGAGGATAGATAAGACTTATAAAATAAAAACAGATAAAAGAAAGGCCAGAGCTATAATCGAGCAGCTAGCTAAGAAATGAATCAGATATTCTAATTAATTAAATAAATCTTATTATAATAATATTAAAAACCATTTAATAACTTAAAAATAAAAGTAAGCAAGAATATGATTGATTGCTATCTATATCCGAGTTATCTCTGCCTTTTATCTCAGACTAACTCCCGTTATCCTTATTAATAGCTTTATTAAGACTAGTACTCAAATTGGTCAGCTAATTAAAATGTCCAGGCCATTCTAGCTAGTGGGCCCTCAGCTCTGACACAATATATATCTAATAGTCTTAAAACTCAGGATATATCTTACTTAGTTTTACTATAATAAATTATCTAAATCCCCTATTAGATTGAATATATGATTAAATAGTAATCTCTTTATAAAGCTGGAGCTTTTTTCTAGCTAGTCTAAAAGGATTATTATTATTAATATATACATTTCTTAACTAATTAAATCAAACTGACTACCTTTCTAATTGCCTTTTTCTACTCTTTTTAAATCTTTAATCCTTTTTCTAATTAGTCAATTCCTTGACCTATAATCGCCGAATTCTACTAATAACCTTCCACTCCTTCCACTTCTTCTACTGCTATAGCCTTTACACTAATTAAATCAAACTGACTACTTTTCTAATTGTCTTTTTTTGCTCTTTTTGAATCTTTAATTCATTTTTTAATTAGTTAATTCCTTGACCCATAATCGCCGAGTTCTACTAATAACCTTCTACTCCTTTCACTCTTTTTACTGCTATAGCCTTTATAAACTCTGAATAGACTGCTTTAAATAGGTATTATTAAACTATTAGTAAATTTCAAATTATAAAAATATCTCTTTACTTTTTTTTAATTTAATAAAAAGATTATCTTTTTATAAAATATATTTAGCTTTACTTTTTATTTATATTAAAAGTAGGTTAATTTAATTTTATATAATACTATTAATATATTTATATTTTATATAAAGAATTTAATTAAATTATATTTAAAACATTATTTTTATAAGAAGCTAGTCTATAAGTAAGTGCGCTAAGGGACTAGCTATATATTAATCTATTAAAGTTATAGTCCTTAGTTGCGCACACTTAAAAAGAGCTAAGAGGTTAAACAGTTAAAAAAAAAATATAACTAATAGTAAATAATAGCGTAAAGGCCTAAAACTCAAGCTTAAAGCAATAGTAACTCAGAATGACTAGAGATTCTACTGTACTAAGATGTAAGCCTTACTGTTTTATTCAACCCTTTAAAATACATCAAGCAGCTAGAAAAGCTAAATTGAAAAGCTAGATAGAAAAGCTAGATAGAAAAGCTAGATATTAAAAGGCAAAATCATTATATAATAAAAGCTCTATAAGAGTTCGTTACATTCTAAGCTTATCACAGTTTTAAGTTATAATTTAAGTACCTTTTTATAATTCTAAATTGTAATTTAACTTATTAAAGACTAAAATAAATACTATAATAAACATTTAATATAATATACTCTATACTTTTAATAACTTAGGTTTTAATAATTACTATACTCTTTTTATATATAACTTAAATACTAAGCTTAGTAAAAATATAAAAACCTTTAATAAGCTAAAGGCTATAATAATATAATATAGTTTTAAAGAAATTAAAACTATTAAGACTTAATAACTCTATAATAATAAGTAAGTTATTTTAATAATTTTTAAAACTAAAGTATTCTTAAGACTATACTTTTTTAAAAGTCATTAATAATTTAAAAATTAAATTAAAAATAAATAATATATTTTAAAGTAATTAATAGTAAAGCTAGTATTTAAAATGTCTTTAAAAGAAATAGCATTCTTTAAGTTATTAGTTAATATTAATAAAGAGTGAATAATATAAATTATAAGTAATATAGTTATTATTAATATATAAAATGACTAATAACTGCATTAAAAACTAAGAGAATCCTACTATTTAGTACTAGTTAGTATATAAAACCAGTTTAATACTATGGCTATATAGGCCGGTTACCTCTAATATTAACTGCAATAGGTTAAAGGATTTAGTAGAGGAAGGTTAGTTCCTAGTAGTTAAGGGAGGAGGGATAAGAGTCTATCTATAACTAGGTCAACTAATTAATCCAGTCTTTCGTCTTAAGATATCTTAAGCAATGCAAACACATGATACAGAAACGCGGCAACGAGAAACGCAGCAGCGTAGAAACAAAAGTCCGAATAGCGGTTTTAATAGCGATATATTAATCTATTAAAAACTAAAGAGAAGAAAATTCTCCTTTATAAGCCCAGTTCTGGCCCGGCCCTAAGTAGTAGTAAAAGTAATAAGATATAGTAGAATCTATACTTAAGCTCTAGCTTATAATATTATTCTCTTTCTCTAATTTACTTTATAATTACTCTATATTAAACCTAAAGGTATTTAAATAGTTTATAATAAGTATTATATTCTAGATACTAGTAGGCTTCTTAATGTTTAAGTTAGACTCTTATAAGCTTATACTATTATTATAATCTACTTATTATAACTTTACTAGTCACTTAGTATACTAGCTTACTTAGTACTTTAAGGAGCTATAATATACATATTTTCTATTATTTTACTATTCTTACTTTTACTTTAATAAGACTCTGGACACTATCTAGCTTATTTTACTAGCTTTTTAATCTATTATTAATCCATTTATTAGCTATAGCTAGGTTACTAAGAGGTTTGTAACGGGTAATTCGCTGAGGGCTCGTAAAGCTCTCGCTAGCGATTCGCCGGCTGTTATATAGCGGATATGTGCGCACAGCCAATTGCAGGCACTGCGATTATTGCTTGATCTTTTGCCTCAGTAGTCTATTGGCTATTGCAAGCACTAGATTATTACAACAGGGCTCTAGTGGCATGATCTCTGTTATAAGGTTACTAAGAAGTAATAGTATATATATAAAGCTATTATAATTATTTAATAACGTACTTGATAAATGAGTGGGCCAAACAAGTGAGTGGGCTAAATAAGTAAGTGGGCCACTTATATTATATAGCTAAAAGTGATAATTCTCAATTTTCTAAAATCAGCTATATAAATATAGGAATTTCAAGAAATGAAATTAAGATATCTTAATAAAAAAGTCAGTAGATAATATTTTTTCTAGAATTTTGAAAAATTAATTTAGCTTTTTAAAAATAAAATTAAGAAAAAAAAACAGTATAAATAAGATTATCGCTATTGAAACCACTGTTCGGACTTTTGTTTCTGCGCTGCTGCGTTTCTGTATTACGTGTTTGCATTGCTTGAGTTATCTTAAGATGAAGGACTCGATTGATTAGTCGACCTAGTTATAGATAGACTCTTATCCCTCCTCCCTTAACTACTAAGAACTAACCTTCCTCCGCCAAATCCTTTAACCCATCGCAGTCGATGTCAGAGGCGACCGCAGTAGGATTCCCTTAGTTTTTAATGCGGTTATTAGTCGTTTTGTGCGTTAATAATGGCTACGTTTCTTATGACTTGCATTATCCACCTCTGGTTAATATCAGCTAGCGACTCGAGGAACGCTATTTCTTCTAGGGATATTTCAGATACTAGCTTCGCTACTAGTCGCCTTAAGAAGTATCGTTCGTTTTTAATCCAGTTCTTAAATCATCAGTTACCTCTAAAGAGGCATAATCTTAAGAATACCTTAGTCTCGAAGATCGCTAAGGCGACTTACTCACTATTAAAGAGTTACTAGGTTTTAATAGTTCTGGTTTCTTTAAGACTATATCCTATTACTATAGCCTTCAGCTTATTAAGGGTTTCTATATCCTTACTAAGCTTAGTATCTAGGTTATATATAGAGAGAGCATAGTGACTATTAAAACCCGACTTACTAGGAGCGTAGAGTGTGTTATACTAGACGTTTATTATAGTGTTCGTTATGGTTAGTCTCTGATAAGCTGAATTGCGATCTGGAATTATAAAGAGCTGAATTGCGACTTAGAACTACGACGAGGTAACTTGGAATGCGACGAATGCAGAGCCCTCACAGGGCTTTTATCGTATGACGATTTTGCCTTCTGACATCTAGCTTTTCTATCTAGCTTTTCTATCTAGCTTTTCTATCTAGCTTTCCAGCTGCTTAATGCATCTCGAAGGGTTGATTAGGATAGTAAGGCTTATACCCTAATGCAGTAGAAACTCTAGTCATTCTGAGTTACTATTGCCTTAGGCTTGGGTTTTGGGCCCTCATACTGTTATTCACTATTGGTTGTTTTTTTTTTTTTTTACTGTTTAACCTCTGGCCCCTCTCTGAGTATGCGCTGCCAAAGGACCATAACCTTAATAAATAAGATTATCTTAAATAACTATATAAATATTTTTTTTAAAAAATATAGGAAAATCTCTTATTATTATAATGAAATTAATAGACTTATAACTTAAATTATATACATTTTAAGCCTAGTTTAGATTTTTAAAGAATTTCTTAAAAATCGCACTTTAAGGTGTAAAACTGGATTGGCTTACTCACTTGTTTAGCTTACTCACTTATTAAGTATGTTAATTATAATTACTTATTTAATTATTAAGTAATTTCTTTATTAAAGTAATTAATTAAAGTAATAGTCTTTATATTATTAGGCTATAAGTCTATACTAGCTTTATAAAGAATTTACTTAAACTTTATAAAGAATTCTAAAAGGCTCTTTTCTTTAATATAGTTTTTATAATTACTAGCCTGCCTTCTTAGCCTTATTAAGAATATTAAAAATTCAGCTAAAGTATTTTAATAAGGTTATTAAATTCTAGTTTCACTCTTCTTTAATATATTATATATAGACTAGGACTATAGTTTAGATCTTAGGCCTTAATAAATTATATATAAAATAGAACTAAATACTAGTATTACTAATAATAGTTCTATTAACTCAGAGTTTAGCTTATATTATAAAGACTTAAGCTTCTTATTTATATATATTTTTATAAAATCATTCTAGCTCTAGTAAGACTTATAAGATTATTATAATTATATAGCTTTTTAAAATTAAACTAACGTATGTGATAAGCGAGCGTCGCAGACAAGCGAGCATCGCACTCTGATTTTCACCTTAAATTGTGAAATTTAAAAAATTCTTAAAAATTTAAACTAAGTCTAAATTTATTAAGATTTTATACCTAGCTTATTTATAGAATATATTATTTTTAAGAATTTTTCTAATCTATATATACTTATAGCGCTAATAGTATAAGATTCGCACTGTATTTTGAACTATTTTTATTTATAACTAGCTTAATGATTTTTTAAAAAATCATTAGAAAATATTAGCTTATTAACTTTTTAATTAAATATTTAAAATTAATATCCTAAAAATCCTATAGCTATATTGGCTATTTTATAAAATTTAAAGTTTGGAATTTTAAGTATATAGTATAGGTGCGACGCTCGCTTGTTTGCGACGCTCGCTTATTATATACGTTATTTACTCTTTTATTTTACTAATAATACTAACTAGCTCTACTTCTTAAGTTATTAGTTAACTGATTTTTTAAGTAATTATAATAACTTTATTATTGTGTTAGCAGGGGGGACAAACAACCACCCGAAGTGACGGCGAGCTGGGCCCGAAAGGAGGGCGAAGGACGGCAAGGTAAGGCCTAGGAAACAAATAGCCAAAAATGCAGATAAAATCATCAGCTAAGCAGCTAGCTGGAAAAGAAAGAAGGATATCAGTTGATCAAGTAAAATAGAATAAGAAAATCAAGGCTAGGAAAATCAGGAAAAATCAAGTAAAAGAAGGAAGAAGCATTGTTTTTTTCTATCTAAGTCTGGGAAATCTGCTGCCTCTTATAGCTAGCTACAGGTAACGTGACTGTCCGGGTCCCGGGCCCCGGGGCCCTCAGCCCCGACACATTATACATTCAGCTTAAGGTCACTAAGTATATACTTTATAATTATTTGCCTTAAGATTAAGCTTTTAATAATATAAGGAGCTGGCTTATAAGTAAGTGCGCTAAGGAACTAGCTATATGTTAATCTATTAAAAGCTAAAAAAAAAGGAAATTCTTCTTCGTAAGCCCAGTCCGGGCCTGGCCTTAAGTAGTAGTAAAGGTAGTAAGATATAACAGAATCCATACTTAGGCTCCAGCCTGTAATAATTTTATTATTTTTAATTAAATATTTGTTAGAGGTCACTGAGTAGTAGAAGTATAAGCTTATAGCTTATATAAGGATATTCTTATAAAGAATAATAAAGTAAGAGATATATGAAGATAAGAGTGTCTTATCAGAAGATAGTTTATTATAGTGTAAGGTGATAGTGTATGATTCTATTGTATGAGGAAATAAGCCCTAGGGGTAGTCCTTCTTTTATAGACAACTTGAGTCGGCAAATATATAGTCACTAAGACATAAAATATACCATTAAGAAGCCCAAAAATTCAGCTATTCAATGGTATTATTTTTGTAATTATATGTTAAGGAAATGCCGAGATATTTTGATTTCAAATCACGGAGGAATTGAAAGCTTTGATTATAAAGCAGAATTGCTTGATTTCAAAGCACGGACTAATATTAGGCCGACTAGCTGTTATTGGTTATATAGTGTGAATAGTGTTATTAATACTGTGTTTTAGTATATTTAAATAGAATTTTATATAGAATTTTTAAGCTTATAATAAAGCTTAAAACTTAGCTTATTAAAGGAGATATATATATTTATATATTTATTTGGGTTTAACAATATTTAAATAAAGTATTTTTAAATAGCTATTTTTTAAAGTTAGTAAAAATTACTTTAATTTTATAAAATATTATTTAAAATAATATTAAGCTAAAAATATTACTTATTTAAGTATATTTCTTTTTATAAGTTAATTAAGTAAACTATAATAAGTAATTCGCTAAGGGCTTGTAATATCACAGGCTAGGTTAGGACCAGGCGGTTATAACTGGCAGAACTATAACAGTATTTACTTTTTCTTTCTAATTATAGTTAGAGCAATGCTAACTAAGAGCGACAGCGCTCTAAGAGTAAAGCACTCTTAGAACTAATACATTCTTAAAGAAGTAGTACTTCTAGTTTTATATATATATATATTTATTTAGTACTTTTAAAAAGATAGCCTTATTAATTATTAATATACTTAGTTATATTAAATCTACTATTTTACTATTATTAAATTATAATTTATATTGCTTATTATAATATTTTAGTTTATTATTATAAATACTATATACTTTAGATTTATTTTAAAGCTTTAATATAAGCATAATTAATTTAAATAATATCTTATATTATTATATTTAAAATTAATTAAACTTTTATTATTTTAAATAATATAACGTATATAATATGCATGCTAGTTAAATAAGTATACTAGCTACTTATATTTTATACTTTAAATTGCAATTTTTAAAAAATTCTTAAAAATCTAAACTATACTTAAAATATCTAAAACTTAATATATAGGCTAATTATATAATAACTTATATAAAAACTTTTTATAAAATTTTACTTATTTTTTTAATAAAGTTATTAAGAAAAAACCTATTTATACTATGTATCTTCTTAATTTTATATATAATAAGCTAATTAAAAATTTAAGAAAATTACTAATATATATAATAAGCAAGCTAACTAAATAAGCAAAGCAATCAAAAATCCTTTTACCTCTCCTTTCTCCATTTCACTAATTACTCCTTAACTATAAAACATACTATAATTAAATAATAAGGCAAATATTATTCTTACTCTTTAAGCTCTTTAAAATGACCCAAAATTATATATTTAACTTACTATAAGGATCTATAATATATATTATATTACTCTTTATAAATAACTCAATGGTATTCTAGCTTAATATAATATTATACTGAATTCATATAAACTATTTAATCTAAAGGAAGAGATTATTATTTAGTATATTCTTAATCTAAATTCATAAAGGTTTTTTTTATAATTATGTAATATAAAAGAAATAGCTAACTAACTGCTTACTAATTATAATGCATTACCTATTAGTAAGCGCTAGGCTTCTAACTTTATTAAGTAATACTTAAAGCTTAAGATGCGTTTTTTTTTAAATATAACTATTAAAAGGCTAAATATAAAGATCTGATTATTATTTATAATTAGTTCAGGCTTATAGAGAATATAATTATAAAATATAGTATTAATTTAGTTAATATTTATAACTTTAATAAGACTAGCTTTATAATAAGTATAATTATAAGTAGAATGGTTATTATAAGTATAGATAGGTATAGAAATCTGAAATCAGTTTAGTTTAAAAACTAAGAATGAGTTATAATTAATTAAGTAATTAATATAAAAGGCTAGGCAATCTAGCTATTTATTATAGTTATAAGCTAATATTACTTTACTAACTAGTATTAGGAAAGTAACTTCTTAAGTAATTAAGCTATTATAATAACTTTAAATAGCTAGACTAATAATAAAATAGGTCTTAAGTAACTTAAGTATTTTTATTAGTATATAAAAAATCGATTAATTAGTTACTATTATCTTCTAATTCTTAATAAGTATAAAAGTCATTATTTTATTAATTTTAAGAAATATTATAAAAAGAACTACATTATTATACTTTATATATTACTTTATTTATTTTACTTATTTTAGCCTTTTAATATTCAGTACTTTAGGCTACTTAAAATAGCTTATAGTTAAATAATTAAATAATTAATTAAATAATTAATTAAATATTTTATAACTTATATTTTAAAGACTAAGTTCTTCTTAGCCTTTTATATTACTTATAAAGCTATTATAATAAAGAGTAATATTAAAAAAGGTTTTTAAAAGGCTAGACTTATTTCTTTAAATCTAAAAAATGTTATATTAAGGCTTAATATATAGCTATAGACTCTAATATTAGTTAAAGAGGAGATTAGCTTCTTTAACTCTTAGGTCTTAAAGACTCTAAAGACTATACTTAAGGCTAGCTCTTAATTTAAATACTTTAAAAAATAAATAAGAAGATATTAAAATAGCTCTTTAATATTAATTCTTAAGGCACTTAAGTCACTTTTAAAAGGAATAAAAGTAATAATATATTAAAACGCCTTATTAAAGTCTAAAGTCTAGATCCTTTAATAAGTAAATAAGACTCTTAGTAAGTAATATAAAGTGAAAAGAACCTGCTTATATAAAGGAGGGAAGATAACTTTAGATAAAAAAAGGGGTAAGATAAATCAGAGAGATATTAATGTATAAGTAGTAGCTAAATCGTTAAGAAGTAATGGTTAAAGGAGGTTAGTAATACTAAGGGAAAGGCACTATAGAAATTATAAAAAGGCAGGTTATAATATAAGGACTTATTAAATTATAATTAAGAATTCTAAAGAAGAAGATAGTAATTAGTTTTAATTAATTAAAGTTATTATTATATTTTTATTAAAGTTTTTATTTTAATAGTATAGGATTTTTTCTAACTTGTTTATATTTCTAACTTGCTTATTATATTTATTAAACTAATAATAAAATAAGACTTAAATAGATTAAATACTTTAATTAGTATATAAAGACTTAATTAAATAGTTAATATTATCTTCTAATCCTTAATAAGTATAAAAGCTATTACTTAACTAACTTTAAATTATACTATAAAGAGAATAATATTATTATGCTTTATATACTGCCTTATTTATCTTACTTACTTCAGCCTTTTAATATAGAGTGCTTTAAGCTGCTTAAAATAGCCTACGGTTAGTAAATAGAGCAGTTAATTAAATATACTATAACCTACGTTTTAAAGACTGAGTTCTTTAAAGCGTTTTATACTGCTTTTTAAGCTATAATAATAGAAAGCAATATTTAAGAGGGTTTTAAAGGAGCAGGGCTTATTTTTCTAGACCTAGAAAATATGCTCTTATAGCTTAATATTTAATTACAGACTCTAATACTTATTAAAAAGGAGGCTAGCCTTCCTAACCCTTAGGTTTTAAAGACTCTAAAGACTATTCTTAAGGCTAGTTCTTAGTCTAAATTCTTAAAAAAATAAATTAAAAAGCATTATAGTAGCTTTCTAATATCTATTTTTAAAGTAATTAAGTCACTCTTTAAAAGAATAAAAGTAATAATATATTAAATAACTTTAATAAAGTCTAAGATCTAGATCCTTTAATAAGCAAATAAGACCCTTAGTAAGCAGTATAGAGTAAAAAAGACATACTTATTATAAAGACTATAGCAGTAGAAGGAGTGGAAGGTTATTAGTAGAACTCGGCGATTGTGAGTTAAGGAATTGACTCATTAGAAAAGGGATTAAAGATTCAGAAAAAGCAGGAAAAGACGATTAGAAAAGTAATTAGTTTAATGTGATTAGTTAAGAAATGCATATATTAATGATAATAATCCTTCTAGACTGACTAGAGAAAAGCCCCAGCTTTATAGAGAGATTGCTATCTAGTTATATGTCTAATCTAATAGGGGATTTAGACAATTTGTTATAGTAAAACCGGGTAGGATGTGTCCTGAGTTTTAAGACTATTAGATGTATGTCTAATGCTTGAACTCTAACCTTATTAAAGGTTCTTATTATAGATGTCTTTTGTAATTATAGTATAAGGAAGATAGGCTTTCTAAGGCATATTATATACTATTATAAAGCTAAAAATCAGGAGATTTTGAATATATTATTTATATTCTTATCTAATAAGAGCTAAAGGAGATATTTCTTTATTAATTATATATTTTATATATAAAGGCTTTATACTTATATAATAAAGGAAAGATAACTTTAGATAAAGAGAGGGATTCAATTAATTAGAAGGATGCTAATATGCAAATAGTAACTGAATCGTTAAGAAGTCATAGTATACAGAGGTTAGCTAGGCTAAAGGAAAGGTATTATAGAACTTATAGTAAGACTGGTTATAACTTAAGAATATATTATGTAATTATTAAGACATCTAGGAAAGAGAATATCTATTAGTTTTAATTAATTAAATATATTCTTATAGTTTTAATTTATATTCATTTTACTAATTAAGATTTTTAAGAATTTTTTTAAAATCACAATTTAAGGTAAAAATCTCACTGCGGCGCTCGCTTGTCTGCAGCGCTCGCTTATTAAGTACGTTAGCTAGTTTTAAAAATTTAGAGTTTAGCTCTTTTTAGTATATAGTATTTATAGCTTACTTGCTTATTTAGCTTACTTACTTATTATATATATTAAGTTTAAAAAGTTATTAAATATATAAAAAATATTTAATAAGTGCGTATTAAAGCTTTAAAAAGTTAGATATAAGCTTTAAAAGTATAAACTAAAGTATATAATAAGAAATATATTAAAAAAAAAATACTATAAAGAATAAATTATAGGATTATTTATATATAACTTTTGCTTTAAAAGCAGAAAATTAGTATTAAAGTATATTAAAGTAGCTATTATAAAGTAAGTTAAAAATTGGCTTACTAAGTTTACTTACTAAAATAATTCTAATAAATGTATAATATATTCTTAGTCACTCTCTTAAAACTATAGCTAATAGTATGCTAAAAGGATAGCAAACTCTTAACAAACCTTCTAAACTTAAAAGAAGAGGAAATAAGTAAAAAGCTAAAGAGATTATCTTTAAAAAGAAAGTAAGAAGTAATACCTTTTACTTAATTAAATAAGCAGGTTAGCTAGTGAAATATAATATAGAGAAACTACTAGAATACCTAGAGAACGCATAAAAATCCCTCGAATAATATTATAAGCAGAGGAAACACAATTACAAGAAGTGGGACGACAATGACTGAAGACGCGCCGAAAGCGCACCGACCGCTCGACGAGCGATCGGCATCATCCAAGATAAACTACACACTCTGAAAAACCCAACGATGCAGACCAAGGTCCCATTGCAGGACAACCAGAACCAGAGAAGGAACCCAGAAAACACAAAACCAGTACCTAAAAGGGCCATCTCTTCATCGCCGTCACCGCCGGTAATGAGCTCCTTCGCCTTCCGTTCCTCGGAGGCACGGCGAGCCATCTCCTGCTCACCCTGTGCAGTAAGCACGTAATCCGTCTCACCTAAGACAAAGGTGTATCCTGCGCATTGACAGGAAGAGATTGGAACATGGGGACAGAAAACTCAGTCCCCGGACTGCGAGAACGCTCGCGAGGAGAAGCGGGAGACGCCACGGGGGGCGAAGACAGGCGGCCAAGAGAGAAATCTGATGCCGGGCTAGACGAGCGCTCGGCGGAAGGTTGACGAGGGGAGGCCGCAGAACCAACACCCAAACCAACAGCAGCGGAGCGACGGACAGGAGGAGCACCAGCAAAAACAACAGAGAGTTGAGGAGCGCCATTGCGCTTGTACTTCTTGATGGCCTTCTTAATGTGCTGGTTGAAGTCGGCAGGATACGCCGACAGAGAACCTTCCTTCTTGACTTTGACGGGCGTGTGCTCGGCGACAGCAAGGAGACGGAACGTCGTACGGAGGGCGATGGCCTGTTTGGGCTCACGACGGTACAGAGGAGTGGTGGCGTCCGACATCGCTCGCAACTCGTCTTCCGTGGCCGTCTTATGAAGGCCCGACTACACAGAGGTTAGAAACGAAGCCAGAAATGACACAGAGAAACATACCACAACATCGACTTGCAGCTTCAGGAGCTGCGAGGCACACAGAGCTTCCTGGTACGCCAGGGAGGGGAAACCGACCGATGCCGAGTGAAGACTCGGCAGATCTTTGACGAATTCGAAAAGATGGCGCCAAGCAGACGCCGTTGCCTTCACAGCACAATAAATCCTCCAGCGACCGAGAGCAGAGGGAGCGTCAGGAGCTGCATCATCACAACCACGGAAACCCGCAACATGCAAGTAGTTCTAGTACCAGCGAGCAGAGGGGAGGAGCTCGTCGGGAATCTAGGAAGAAGTCAGAACTGGGAGACGACTCGGCGAACACTGGGTGACAACTAACCGCGCCACATTTCTGCTTGGAAGTCTCGCAAACAGCGCAACGGTCGACCAAGGAGCCATGCGTACACGCATGGGCGAAATCGTGGCACTTCTGCTCAACACAATACGTACAAGGAGCAGCGTTGCCTGGCATATCCAGGAATGCGTCATCTGGGAATGGGAACTGGGTTTCGTCCCAATGTTCGTACTTGGAGAGCCCAGCTTGGGCGGCAGCGAGGACAGCCATCGCGGCGGCACACGACGAGCGCAAGGAGACTGCTCGGCGAAGACAAAAGAAGAGAGAGATCGGCGAAAGGAGAAAGTGGAAGGCGAAAAGCTCAACATAGGTCTTTTATTCTGCTGTCCTAAATTGCCTTCCTAAGCCAGGCTGTGATATATAAGGTAGGATGAGTTATAAGGGCACGTTAGTAGTTTTAATAGGATGACGAGGCTAAAGCTCTATAGAGTTGGAGTCGAGAGATAGGCTAAGCTAAGCTGCTTAAATATTAACAATATAAAATATTCAGATGCAGGGTAAGGATAAGGGCATAGAGGATCCAATGATTGAACCCTCTGGATTTTCCACACTTCCTTCTTAGCAAGGACTTTAGGATAATAGTACAATCACGTGTCAAAAGTCTGGAATCGCGCTCCACCACGACCCCGCTTCACGAGAATGTAACAGAACAACCTTCCTACTTCAACCTGCAGAATTGAGACTAAAATGCCTTCTAATAACCGATCTTTTAATACTCAAATAAGCAGAAATCGCCAATTCAATTATGAATTTACTCCTGAGCAAAGAGCTGCTATAGTCACTAAGTTACATACTAGCAAATCCTAGCGTATAGTTACGAGCGATTATCGCACTACTTAAGGCATAATCTCTAAGACAAAGCGATAATAGGATATAGAATATAGTAATGCATCTAAAGAATGAAAAAGGCGTTTAAAAAAGCTTATAGCTCTATAGATTATATATATTAATTCATATATTAATAGATATTATTATCTTATATAAGATAATATATTATTTAAGCTAAAATTGTATATTAGGAAGTATACCCTTTAGTATTGCTTTTATAGCTATTAGTATTATAAATAGCAGTTAAAGAAGCGGATTTCACTATCAGAAGATAATACGAAAGCAAGGCTTGCCTATACTCAGTTTTGGATTCATTATCTTAATAATTATATTATAATATAAAATATTAAAAATATAGCTTCTAAGCTGACTTCCCTACTTAGACCTGCTTTAGCAATGAATGTATAATACAGAATGCGCTAAATAACCCCAATAGCTAGGTCTTTTACTAACCTAATGAGATATACTAGAAGGACCTTATTAATACATAATCACATAGAAAAGCCATTCAGTCGATTATAGTATAGGCAGGCATAGCTAGATAGAAGAAGACGCATCTTATTATTATAATAAGAGACCTGACTGCAAAAAAGAATGGATTTTCTAGCTAGAGCTATTAAAAAGCTCTAATAGAAGGGCTCCTTCCTTTCTTCAACGATTTCAGCACTTTCTAGCAAGATAACGCCTATATTCACATATCAAAGGCATCCCTAGACTGGCTGTGCTTATATAGTCTAATTCTTATATTATAACCAGTACATTCGCCCGATTTAAACCCTATTAAGTACCTTTAGAAGGCTCTGAAGGCCAAATTAAGAAGATTATATCCTGAATTTATTAGGCTAGGAAAAAGCAAGACAGATATAACTAAAATGATCGAATAGATAAAAGAAGCGTAAGAGGCGTTACCTGCTGACCTCGTTAAGAAGCTAATAAAGTCAGCAGGCAAGAGACTGCGCGCAGTCATCCGTGCTCAGGGTTAGTATATAAAATATTAACCCCTAAGTCTAGGGCTTTCTAATGATATATTTTTTATTACTTAATAACTGTTTTCTGCTGCATAAATGAAGTCTGAATATCTAGGGTCATAGTGAGGGTGGGTAGATTACGGTGGGGTGATTCTAAACTTTTGGCGTGTAATTTTACTATATACATACATACACACAATTTATTTCACCCAGTAGCTTATAACTAGTAGGGCACTAGTTGCTATTATACATTTCCATTTCCCAAGCTTTATTATGATCTTGCAAAAGCCCATACATCGCCCAATTTCTGCTTTTGCTTCTTCCTTTTTAATCTTTCTGCGGGTCTCGTGGGGTTTGTATTACAGTACTAATGTACGTGCGCATTGCCCAAATTGTGTCCTGGCCTCCTTAAGCTAATACTATGTCCTACCTTGCCTAACCTATATCCTTATTTCCATAAGCCCAAACTATGTCATATATTGCTATGAAAACCGAAACTGGGTTCGCTTTTTCAGTTATGAAAGATTCCCCGCTAGTCCACTTCTGGCGCTATCCTTATTGACACCTCCGAAGGCCTGCCGATCGAAGATCTTCCTGACACTGTGGATGATCGGCTAGCTCTGGATTCGCAGTCTGTTACAGCCATCACGTGCTCGACGGAGGACTTAAGGTCTAAGCCACCACTAGTTTTCCATTTCTGAAGATCTTTCATCCGAGATAATCTAAGATAGTGTACGCGTTATATAGCCCCTTCCAGTTGTCATTCCTGCAGACCGAAGGCCCTATCTGGTCTGCATTCAGGAAAGAGATATAATAAGAATATAATAGCTTCTGGGTCTGGCTGTGGAATGATTGCATTGTGTTTATTAAACCAGGTAAGAATGGTAAGTATGTCACATTCCCAGATCCTGTCAATGCTCGATGACCTCCTGGCATTTCTCTTAGCGTGCACGAATATGGAGGGCAGTAGGGAGCTTTGCTGATATCTGGCTTTCATTTAGGAGTCAGCCAGCTGCTTATATAGCTGGTCCAGGCAGACTACTCGTTGATAATTCACACAATCCTCGCCGGGCAACCCAGCTTGTTTGTATTACGCAGAACCTGCCTGCGGTGCCCTATGTCTACGGCCCTGCCACACGTAGCACGGCGGGTAAGATAATATGGTGGAAGCTTTGGATTTTGGCGTTCATTTTTTTCCCCCCCTATTAGTCCAGGGTGGTCTTATTCAACATAAAGGGTTGGTAGCTGGTTTTGGTAGGCATCATCTGGTCGTGAGGTGTTTGGCGCTGGGTAGGTGGTCGACTCTTGGTCATGAAAAGGATCGTGTCTTTTCTCAAGAAAAAAAAATTCTCTGCTCATAGTTAAGGCCTGTCTCTACTCTTAGTCAAGAAAAGGACCTTGTCCTTTGTCAAGGAAAACCTAGTCTCCACTCATGGTCAAGAAGTGGTCCTCCAGAAAAATCCGAGGATTGTGGTCACAAACTGTAGCCCACCATTGTTCTTGTTGATATCGAATTGTTCGGAGGCGATCCCCCCCAGCCAGCCAAACTCCCATACCCTCATAAGAGATCCGCAGAGAGTGAAGCCTAAGACGAAGCGACGGGTGTCATGAGCATTCACAGGACCCGTGGAATTAATAGAATCACGGGTACCCGTGATCCTATTGGCTCCCACTCAAGGCGGGGGTCTGACGCAAGCAAGAGCAGACATACACCCAATCAGACACTACGGACAATCTGGGCTCGTGACAGCGCCACCGCACGCACAACTCGGAGACAGAGCATCATCATGTCGTATGTGAAATACATGGCCCTCTCTCTTATACCCGTCGATGAAACAATGCCCTATATTCTTCTTCCCTTCATTACAGATTTAATCATAGCCTGCACAAGATGAATGACGACGTGTTCAATGAATTCTTCAACTATATCCGCTTCTCCGAGTCCACCGAGTCCCTTTGGCTTGCACCGGCGAGCCCGGCGTTCGATAGCGCCAATTGGGGTACAGGATCGGACTTCGTAACCAAACTGAATGCTTTGGTAAGACAACGAAACAACCGCTATGTACGAATGATTTTGACTCGGTTACAGGAACGGAAACATGAACCTTCGTCACTCAACCTAGTGTCCGTCTCTAACCCCTTGTGAGATTGATATTGTGTGGTTAATAGAGATCAGAGTACTTAAAGGCAGCGCCCGCTTTGGCGCAATCAGCATCAAAGAAGAGCACTTCACTCGACTTCTCCAAACATTCAGGCTTCCTCGATCCATAGTTCATGCTATGTTCTCTAACAATGGGCAACTGGCCTATCAAATCGAGCACGCGGGCGTGTATGGGGATGAAAGACCGTCCGCACTTTGTACAGTCTCTCGCCCTCGGTAAATCACGGCAATGACTGACATTGTCTCACAGCAATCGTTATACAAACCCCACACTCACCCATCAAGTCTTTTAGTCTCGCACTACGCTTATCAGTCCACACAAACTCCGCGGTCGGAATGTTGATCGTGAGGGATGAGCAAGATGCCGCAGATATAGTGAAGATGGTTCGCTCGCGACAAGACTTAATTTGCCTATGCCCATTATATCTTCTCATCATCGCCTGTGAGCATTCCGGTCACCGCAACGAGAAGTGGAGAAAGGGTTTGGACTTATCGCTCGTGCAAATCGAGAATCACATCGGCCTGCCTGGTTTCACGAGCAGCACTCTTGGTGCCACAGACGGCCCACTTCGCCCTGATGAGTCTTATGAAATTATAATACGCGACTTGCATGTTCTGAATAGAAGCTTGGTATGGCTGAGCTGTACGATAGATTTCGAGCTCATTATGTTACAGAATGCGACGGCACTCATCAAGCTTTTCGGTGAGATGAGATTAGAACATCGTCTGCCGTGGATGACAAGATCTGGCAAAGAATCTCTGGCAATGCAAATCAGATACCTCGAAGGTGCCGCCCAGATGCGACAAAAACAGCGCCACGGCCTACAGCAGCGGGCCGAGACACAAATTGGCATCGTCAGTGAGCTTATTCACAGCATCTGCAACTTGCTAACGCCTGAATTTCAGCTCTATAGTGGAATTTCGCAGCGAGACAATCTTCTTAATAGAAGCATTGCGAACTCGTCTTTGAAGATTGCCATCGTATCTCGGCTTGACAGCGGAACTATCAAGACCATCTCGATCCTGACTCTGTTCTTCCTGCCAGCGACACTGATTGCTGTGAGTCTTTCCCTGTGGGTTGTCGAGTATTGCTGTGATGGTGAAATTAAACGACAGACAGTCGATATGTAGCACCAACATTGTAGAGTTCCATACTGAGGATGTTATTGTGTCTCGGTATTGGTGGGCATTCTTGATCGTGATTGTGGGACTGACGGCCCTTATCTTTTCAATATGGTACTTGTACATGAGACGGAGACGCATTTCGGATTCGATGCAGTTTGGTGACCTTGAGAAATTGGAGTCGGGTAAAACTAAATAGGAGATGAGAAGCATGACGGAGATTGGCTCTGCTGAAAGGTGATAGAGTGCCTCTTGGGGATAATAGTGAGGGTATCTTAATATATCATTAAAGTCTTCTATGCGTTGGTAGAAAACACTACTGTACTAATTCATTCTTATGACGACTAATGCGCGTGGGAAGCCGGCTGTATCTTATATCAAACCAATGAGACCACACTCGTGACTCACGGACCTAAATGGCATCATCTGCCGTATCCATCCTCCGTTTACCCTGTTTTCCCTGGTAAAACTCAAGTTCTACTAGTTCCAGCATGATGACGTTCTCAAGGGCGATTCTGGCCAAATGGCTTCTAGATATAGCCTCGTTTGTTCTGCCAGGTACTTACTGCGAGGCCCAGAATATTTACCGGGCAGAACCTGACAAGAGCGGTGAAACATTATGGACGATGGATATGCCCTGATGACCTGACCGACCCTACGGGGAATTCGGCGTCTGCCCGGTACGTCATAATCGTCCGTAAAGAAAAGTGCTATGATGGACGCAAGAGCCTGCGGGTCCATTCTATTGTCGTCCAAAGCGCGCTGCTTAAGAAAATTCTCGGCGCTATGCTGAAGGACTACCCGGGCGTAACGACGAACCTGAAACATGTTGAGTTCAACGGTCCCTTTGAACCTCGAACCGCTCTTTGCCCCCACTGTCATCTTACTGTAAGGCCTTTCTCCATCTCTTAATTCCATAAGCAAAGCGAAACAATCGTAGCTTTGAAAGCTTGAGGGGTTGCGACCTCGTTCACGAGCTGCTAGATAATCCAGAACCTGATGACTGTGTTCGATAAGGTCGTGGGCAGACGCACGCTCTTGCTTGAGCAGCGAGGGACGGACGTGGTAATCACGGGAGACGTGGTCAAGGCAGTGGCGGGGAATGATAGGAGTGAGAAGGAGGTAATAACACTCCTGTTTGAGCAGAAGCCACTAACCACCAGTGCTCTTAATCCCGATATCCTTGGCACAAAACGCAAAGTCCTCAACCGTCGCCCATCCTTGCACGTTATCATAAAGACACCTCGTCAACAAATCCAAGGCATCCGGGACGTCAACTTTCGCGTGGAAATCCTTCCACACTCCGTGATCGTCGATGAGATCAGCAACCGTCCTAGAAGATGCCCATGCCCACGCCGCACTGTAGAAGATCAGATAGATAACCAGGAGGCTCCAGCTGAACACCAGGTACGCCGGAGTTTCGCGCTGTATAGGATTGAGCTTGTTTCGGTCGACGCCCATTAGGTCCAAAAAGCTCCATGTCGCGGGGCCTATTATTCCTGCCTGGATGGTTTGTATTCGTTAACTCGGCTATCCTATATCTGGAATTGGAACGGGGTGAAGGAGGGATGATTTGAAGAGGGAAACAGCAGACGCGTACCAAGAATGCAATGCCAAGGCCACACAGCACCAAAGAAGAAAGTAGGAAGAGAGCCAGGCAGGAAAATCCGAGAGGGTCTTGTTCTGGGTCAAGAGCCAAGACTGAGCCTATTATGATGAATGGCAAAAGCGCGACGATGAACAGGATGATGGCGGCCACGAGTGGGAGAGGTGTCGGTGGTTCCTCGTTGTTGTTTGTGAGGAGAGGCTGTGAGACTTCGCCCTCGCCGCCAGTCGGTACGCTTGTTGTGAGGAGAGGTGTGGAAGAGTCGATTGCGGCTGGTGTGATCCCCGCGCGGTTGAGGCGCGCGGTCTTGGCGCCCTCGGTGTCGCCGGCGTGCTGGTAATCCATGGATACTAGGCCGACTCTGTGCTGACGATATTCTGAAGGACTGTGATGCCGTTCGAAAGCGGACTCGTGTTGTTGAAGAGCAAGATGGATATTCAAAGTGGTGATACCGAGGCAGCTTTTGGGAGGCAGCCCTTCGTAAGCCGGCGTTTGTATTGGGCCGAACTTTTGCGGGGTTGCTGCCTGGTTTGCAACACCGAGAAACGGCAGCCCCGCCTGAATCACCACTGGTCACGGCCTTGAAGCATCCGTTCCAAGCACTTGCTGTCAATATCATTTGAATTTACCTCACTTACGCGACTATGCCCGCGCAGACAGATGATGGGACACTGCCCGCCCGCGGCGGCATACCTTTTCCCATCCCCCCACGAAAGAAGGCTGCTATCTTAATCACCATCATTCTCCTCTCCATCCTCCAGATCGCTTTCGGCGCCATATCTTTGCAATTTATCTACCGGCATTCCGGTTATGGCCGTCGCGGGGCATGGGCAAGGCCGTGGAACGAGGACGGCGTCCCTGGCATGGCGGTGTTTAACGTGCGTTCCCCGCCTTCTTGAATGCAGTCTCCTCTCTAACAGCTATCTCTAGGGAGTAATTCCACTCGCAATCTTCGGCGGCAACGGCCTCTCTGAGTTGCATCCACGCCACCCATGCTACTCCCGCAGTGGCACCATCTGGGGTGCTGTAGCCATGATATGGTTCATCTTCCTGTCGTCTACGGACGCGATTGATTTTGCGTGGCATTTCCTGTCCTTTGGAAGGGAGGACCGTGACGCGTACTGGTTGGGCGTGTGGACTGTTTGCAGCTTCACCGTCACTGTTTTTAACGTGTGAGTTATCCTGCATCAATCATCAGTCTTGAGATAGAGGAACTAAGACGACCTTGAAGAGCCGCAATGGCCACATATTGTATGCTCGCGGTCAAGGCTATCAATAGGGAGAAGGCGGAAGCGAATATCAGTGAGGTAAGAGAGACAGATCGATTGCTTGGGAGCGGAACACAACACGAAAGCCCGGAAATCATCTCGCATGCTTGAAAGCGCGCAATGGAAAAGGGAGGAGTGATGACTGGTGAGCAGGGAGTCGGAATTAAATCTGTGATATGGTCTGTAATGAGATCAGGACGAGCGGCTGATTCGAAATGAAGCCGACGAGCGTGGAGAGCAGGTGCGACGACATTCGTGTGACGGTCGGGCTTACACTAGGGCTCTAGGGTAGACGTAGGTAAGTTTAAGACGTTAGTATTATATAAAACAGTAGTTCTGCCAGTTATACCCGCCTAGTCCCAGCCTGGGCTGTAATATAACAGGTATTCTCTGTGAAATCGCTTTAAATAAGGTTGAAATTGAGAAGAAGATGGGCGATATTCTATCTAGTAATTCCAAGTCTTAGAATCATGCTATTAATATATGTCTGTCTGTGCTAGGTTAAGCGTCACTACTACTTGTCGCCGTCAAGTTAAATTTGAATTATGTCATTTAAAGAAGTCTTGATCCTTTACGACACCGTTCTCTTTTGCACACCGTTCTCCACAACACCCCTTTCTCTGCAGCATACACTGTCATGCCTCAGATTGTTCTCTGCTTACCCCTGGCTTCGTGTTCCCTCAGCGGCCTCAAATTGTTCCTGTGGCGCCTTAGCCTGTAGCTTGCCCCAACGGAAGCTCAACTCGACTGAGAATTGGCCGACTGGGAGGCTCCAACGAACGGCTGAGACTTCAGATCTGTCTGTATTCCGTCCCGTGTCAAACGTGTCAACCAGTACGAGGGTAAAAATCACCATCTGAACAATGCTGTGATTGAGTCAGCGTTAAGCCATTCCATGGATTCACATGCCGGGCCAAAAAAAAAAGACTTACCCGTACAAAGCCAGCAACACCAAAAAGACCGTGCTGACTGCCTTATACTTGACGGCCCATTTTTGGCAATCCTCCACTTGGTCGGGGGTCCATGGTGGATTACCCGAATAGAGGGGATGATCGCAGTATCTCAAGGGGTTGATGGAGACGTAAATCAAGATAAAAAAGCTAAAGAAGCAGGAGAATAACGTCGAAAGTCCAAAATGGAGGATATTTAGAAGTGCCGGTAGAGGCTTGCTGCGGCGTTTGAGGAGGATGAGATTGACGACGTGCAAGGGAATGATGATAAAGCTCTGAACAATGCATGGTTAGCAACGCTGATGTATGAATATAAGCTGAACAATGGTCTTACTGCGGCTAGAATGAAGGCCTGTGTATCATTAAGCTCTGAATGTCCCCACTGGAATTCGTATCGGTCTCCATAAGCGCCCAGAGCCGCGATGGGGTATAGGAAGCACAAGATACATATGCCGATACCGAGCGATGCTGTAATACCGTTGAAAAGGTATTTGTGATGGCGTGACATCACCTGAGAAACATCGGTATTGTCGCCACCCAAGAGTGGCCTGTTCTCTTGAGCCTCCCGCTCGTCGACTCTGGAAGACCCGTACTCCATAGTGAACACTGTCGCAAAATGGCTTGTGATATTTGCTGAATCGAGTTCACTGCGAGTAGATAAAGGTAACGATTCTGATATAGAAGGTTCTGGAGTAGACGTCGGTTGAGCGATGCTGTTTATTCTTGTGTCAGTAGGCACTAGTGCGACAAGAACCGGCTGCGTGTCCTCAACATGGAAGAAATAATTAAGAACCAATCAGTAGAACGATAACACATTACGAACCCTATCAAAAGAATCGTGCATGCTGCTTGCCTAGCAATCTTTAGGTAAAGTTGAGGGGGGTTATATAGGGATACCTCTATAGAGTTAAGATATTTGACTCTTAGTCCTTTTGAGAGTTCATGTTGTATGTTGTGGTCTGTACTGTACAACTGTCGTGGTTTTCTAACGTGAAAAGAGTTTCTGCACGGACCATGTTTGGCTGACACCGTGCGTAGCGACAAGCAGTGTGTACATTTGGGGTGAGGGGTATTCCTTTGACCATAGTAAGACTACACTCAACCCATAGTCCCCATAGATGTCGGCTGTTGCCTTACAAATTAGGTATAAATCGGGACGGTGGATAAACCCGGAATGTACGGTCAGATTCACACCAACAGATACAGATGCGACAAGGTACAGTTTTTACAACCCCCTCTCCTCACCGGAGAGGGGCGGCGTAAGCTCGCTTCCTCAACCCCCGGGTATACCGGATCCATTAATAACTATGTCCACTGTCATAACATCGCAAGAGTTTCCGTGATATTACTCCTTATATAGCTCCCCAATGCCCCGCGGCAATGATGGTGGTCTTGCACCAGATCCCTTGCCCGTATGTCCAGCCACCCTGGAGCTGAATCGCCAATGCCGAAACTCAGCCACACCTCGTCATCTAGGAAGCCGTGGTTGCGGTTATATGGGATATCCGTCCGGTTTACGAAATACACCATGCTGCCAGTCCAGATGTAGTTGCCGTCAGCCTCGCCGTGGTACGTCAGCTTCTTGCTAACGCTCAGCATGTTATAGGGCGGCGTGGCGGCGTAGACAGCCATGCGGCGGTCGTACCACGTGAAGGGGTAGCCCGGCGGGTCGTAGCGGCGCTGCACCATGCCCAGCATGACTGTGTTTCCCTGGTTAGGCTCGCAGGTGTCGCGATCGCACAGCGTAAGGCTAAGCATCGGTGTTGATTGATGAACATGGTTATCTGACATCATGACGTCATGCATGCACGTCATCTCGACGCTATGCCAGGTGTCATCAACATCGTCATCTGAAGTTGGTTCCACGGCTGACTCGCGCTCTATCGCCATCTCCTCGACTGGCTCGCCTGCAGACGCCCACCGGAACATTCGGCTGGGCTCCACCATGAAGAACAGCTCGTCCTCGTCCTCGCTGAACGGAGACTGCACGGGCGCCCAGTTCTTTTCGCGCTGGTACCGGGCGTCTGCTTCATGTCCCGCGGGAGCCCGACGTCGTAGTCCCGTGGGCTTGTCGAATTGGATAGGCGATATCTTACTCGCATGGTCGCCTAGCACATCCACCAATTCCGGCACCGCAGCACGCGCATCTACTAAGAACATGCCCTCGCACAGGTTCTCATCGTCGACCTGATGCGTGAAGATGAGCAGCGGCGCTCCCTTACGCGTCCAGAACAGCTTCATGTCCTCAGGCCCAATATACTTATCCATATTGGGCTGCTGCTTGCAGTGGTGGTCTGGCCGCCCGTAGTCCTGTACTAGCAGCTTCGACCAGTTGCCCGCCGTCAGCTCGGGCCTGTGCGCCCTATTATACGTGAGGTTGGCGAACATGGCCACCTGGCGCGCGAGTTTGTACTTGGTGCCGTTAACCTCCTTGTCGACGTGCGGCGCCCGTGCGATGACGAGGAAGTCGTGCCAGCTCCCGCGCGGCAGCTCCAGCAGCGTCGGGTTCATGATCTTGTAGCCTGTCTTTTTTACGTCGATGGTGTTGTAGAGGCCGAGCGTGTTTCGCGTGCTCGTGAGCACTCGGTAGTCGTCGCTCTCGGTGCCTATGGCGTCGTGCTGTGAGGGCGTGTAGCTTTGATGCTCGGGGGCCAAGCGATGCTGGTCGGGCGCCCTGACGAAGCCCTGGGTCATGTCGACAGTGAAGCCGACGAAGAGAAGGATGCAGGTGATGACGACGGCCCCGGCCACGACGCGCCGCGGGTTCCTGGCGCAAACTGGGCTGGTCTGCATCGCGGATTCAAGGACTCAAGGAGGGCAACCGTCGACGGATGGGACTGAGAAAGAGGCAAAGGACTTCATCCTGTTGGTTAATAAATAAAATGTATCAAGAAGAGTTGAAAATCTCCTCATCTCCTCTCCATGTATGTAAGGTCCATGTATGGTCCATGTCAGGTCCAATACGGTCCATGTACGGTCCCCCGGCCGTTTATCCTATCTCACCTCAGTGTCTCACTGCCAAGCAAGTGATTCAAGCATTGCGCCGCTGCCTTATCTCCTTGGCATCGTCTCCACCGGATTCAAGCTTTTCAAGAGGCCAATGGCGCACCCGCACGATCCGCTTTTGTTCATGCACACCCGGTGCTTGTTCTGCGGCGATTTCCAGATACAATACAAGTAAAAAAACGTCCCGCAAGATTGAGTGGCGGAGCCTCCTCGAGGGGCTGCAAGCGAGCCACCGCTAGACATGGCTGGCCTGGAGCCCTTTTGTTGGTTGCCTTGTTGGTCCATTCGATCTCGGCCAGTTGTAGACTGTAGTGTAACAGTCCGTTCTGGAATGACTTGACAAACTTGGGTATTTCAAAACATGGGAGAGAGGCATTCCGTGTTAGACGCACGGTTGGGTGTGTTCCATACTCTCTAGCTCATGTTCAAAACACTAGTCGTCAATGACGTGCGGCTTGAAAAAAGTCTGTTCTAGTTGCTATTATTATATCACCATGGAGCTACGGAGTAACTGTGATAAGTAAACGTATCCCAAAAATGGAAACCGCCAAGGAAAGGAGAGAGTGTCTGTCGATCTACCACGTCTTCTTTCTGATGAAACGGTGTGGCTCGTATGCGCTATATTGCCTAGAGAGCCGAGACTCTCATGTCAGACTGATGATTTCCGTCATGTTGTACGACTTCGGAGGGGCGCAGCTCGAATGCAGGCTTTAACTCCTTCACACCATGCTCTTTCAATGAGCGATATACCTCTTTGAGCCGCCCATCCATCTTGATGCACCAGGCAGGCGTCAATGGCTCAATGCTTGCATTGGCTAGCTCAACCTCCCGATATCCGACCCGGGGCTTAATTAGCGCGGTGGATAACAAACACAAACGAGGTGACAACGACAGGTCAACAGTCAACAGCAACAAGATCCACCTCGTATCGATGGTGCGTGGTTCAAATAGCGGCACCGGCTGTAGCCGTAAACGGAAATGCCCGGGAATGGGCTGGCCGGGCACACCCAAGAATACGATAGCCGCCCCCCTCTTTTTGCAGATACATCTCCTCTTTGCAGGGTTCTCGGCCAAATAAGCTTAAATTAATCCTAACCTTGCCTAGAGCTTTGCAATTGCTGAATCATCCAGTTCAACTCGCTTCCTAGCGCCTTTGCCTTATCGACTGTTCGCCAACCACCTCCTCAGCAGCCTCGGCTGAATAGATTCTCCGCGCAACCAAAAGCCGACCACAATGTTTCCCCCCTAGTAGACTAACCGCACCAATCCGCAGCGTCGTTCGGCGCCAGCAGCAATGCCACGGACTCTAAATCGATAACGCCCATGCCCAGTGCCACCTCCGACACGCCCCAGATCAGAGCGACACCATCGACAACATCCGACGACAACCTCACCTGTCGCTGGAACGCCTGCAACCAGAAGTCTATCACCCCGGAATTGCTCTACATGGATCCCATCTCCGACGCTGCCTTGTGTCCAACCGCGCGCACAGAACGCTGACTTCACGGCACAGGAGCACATCTGTGAGCGCCATGTTGGCCGCAAGAGCGACAGCAACCTCAACTTGACTTGCCAGTGGAACTTGTGTCGCACTACCACCGTGAAGCGAGACCACATGATCTCGCACATCCGTGTTCATGTGCCCCTGAAGCCTCATAAGTGTAAGTTCTGCGGCAGGTCCTTCAAGCGTCCCCAGGACGTGAAGAATCATGCCAAGGTACAGACTCCTCGGTCCATCAACTTCCCGCATTGCTCACGCCTGCCTTTCAGACGCATGCCGATACTCAGTCCGGCCGTTCAAGCACTCCCAGAGCGGACCGGATTCTAGTAATTTACGTCAAAAACATTCCCATTTTTGGTTTAGCGCATAATCTAGATTAGGATTAATCCGTGCACAAAACAGGTTTGGTGCATCGCATTAATAAGGAGAGTTCTCAGATCCCTGGGCGAACTCTGTTCCTTCAGAGCGCTCCCCTCGGTGCTACGAACTACGTTCATTATAAGCTTCGGAATCGGCTTACTGACAAGGTCAAATTAATCTATATGAACAGTCGGGTGCTAAAGAGGCTGAAGACGGTCAAAGATAATCCGGCAGGACCGATGACTACTAAAAACTGGGAGATAGCTAATGTTGCTCGGCTGATAAAGATAGAAACCGCCTTCCAAGAGTCTATTGTTGTGGATGGCCGGGGTTGGGAAGAGACCGATTTAGAAAATAGTAGGGATCATATTGACGTCGGCCAATGAGAGGTTTCTGACATATAAAATACCTCGAGGTTTCTGACGCCAAAAACCTTCGTCAGATAGGTAAATTACTGTTCGGCAAATTACCTCAACGGAGCCCTATTGCCGATGCCGCTGTTGCTGATGATTGCAAGAGCTCGTCATACCGCAGAGGGCATGCCTTCGAGGTCATTCTATGACCTAATGTATGGCATCTGCCGCATTTAGGCGGTGCCTTGGGTTGGGTTGCTGCCTCAACTGCTCCGAATGCACTAGGCTCTCTCGCTGAGTGCTTGATTGAGGTCTAGTTGAGCTATCAGTTGGGGCCAGGATTGAGAAGTGACAGCCACGACAGGCGGCCTCGAACCTTCTCTCTTCCCTACCTCAGATTAGAATTGGTTTATTAGTGGGGACAGATCCGTAGGCAGTGGCGAGCCCGACCTGCATCGCGGTGAGCATAACGGCAAGTTGCGTCTAAGCTAGCTAATAAGATGAACTTGTCGTGAACGAAGTCGCTGTACTGGTTCTAGTGCGGTAAGTACCCGAGCAGTAGGTTCTGCTAGAGATAGTAGATCTTGCTTAGCTGGTTCAGATGCAACTCGCTGTGGTGGAATTACGGGTCGATGTGCGGGTAGATAAGCTCCATATCCAGCTGCTTAACAAAGATCCTCCACCCAGGCTACGATATTTCCGGCGGGAACATGCGATTCTCCTTGGCGTTGCGGAAGTCACTCTCTTGGGATATCAGCGCGGCGTAGAACAGGAAGCCGAGAACACGTTGCCGAATGCCTCACCCACGCGCCTGGGTGCATCCTTAGGCGTCATCCTTGTTGCTGGAGCAGCCGCAGCCCCATCTGCAAGAGAGATATTTCATCCAGAGCTGAGGCTCAAGCAGGAAGCGCGGGATGGGCTTGAGGAACATCCGGCCTGTTATCAAGACGAGATGTATATCCATACGCTCCGTGATGACGATCTCCCGACCGAGAACGAGCTGGTAGTGCAAAGGACGCGGCGGCATAACTCGCCCCGTGACCCAGAGCCAGCTGTGATTGCTGGCCAGCCGCTGCAGGTCGAGCTCCTTCTCGACGCAGGGCGTGACTTGACGACCAGCAGCAGCCAAGTCACCGGACTCTGTGCGGCACGACGCGGGCAAGAGCGACAGGAGCTGGTCGTGGTCGTGTCACGACGCGTCGGCGCCGTGCTCGTTCTCACGCTCGAGGAGCCGGATGGATGGGGGACTCTGTTCGCAGAATTGTTAGCTTGGACGGTCAGCGACAGAGAGCACGGGCGGCGAATGCCCGACATGGCGGCATTCCGGTTTCGCCTCCGTCTTGAGAATTGCCAGCCATCTCCAGGCTGCCGAGAAGCGGGCCCCTGAATTGACGCGACCAGAGGCTGCTGTCTATAATAGATTAGACTCGAGACCTTCAGAAAAATAACACGGCGCAACCGCTCGACCTAGTGTTCAACCAGATCACATTTAGCGCGATACGTGGCGGCGAAGGCCCTTGGTCCACGAGCTAGCAGTCAAGCATGATTGGTGAAGCGCGTGTGATTCTGCTGTGTCGTGGCGCATGAGGCGATATCTATTGGGCGAGAAGTGCTCATTCAGCTGCAAGTACGCGCTCGCAGTCGAGGAGTGGTGGCTTCGCTAGGTTACTAATCACGCTTTTGCTGCCTGACTTTCCCTCTGCCGCACTCTGCCCAACAGCTTTGTCGTATGAGCAATGCCAATCCTATTCCTGTGACTTCTTTCATAATCGTTTTATTTCTCGGCGTTCACTCAATCGTCGAGCATTGGCGACTCTTCTAAATCCCCTAAACCCCAGGATTGGAGGGGTTAGCTGCGCTGCTGCCTTGGCCGTGGCGCTGGGGACCTTGGCAAGACGTGACTGCTGCCCCCGCCAGATTCCTTTCCCGTTCCAAGAGCAGTGCTGACCATTTGACTCCAATGCGAAGTTGCGGCCAGAATGAACTCCGCCCTCGAATACGGTCAACTACCAGAAAGTCGTCAATTTCGAGTTCGCCCTTCCGAGGATTACACCATAGAGAATGCCGAAGCGAAATTTCACATACGTGGATGATCAAGACGCTGCAACTTGTGCCACAACGAGGAGGAAGCCAGCATTTGATGCGAAAACACCAGCAGCCGACGCTCCTGAGCGAAAGGTAAATGATGACTATACCGTCGGGTGGATCTGCGCCATAAGGACGGAGTATGTTGCCGCACAAGAATTTCTCGACGAGGAGCACGAAGCACCGGACTTTATATCACCAAACGATACCAACGACTACACAGTGGGTAGACTTGGGAAGCATAACGTCGTCATCGCTGTGTTGCCCGATGGTGAATACGGAACGTCTTCCGCGGCCAGCGTAGCGACGAACATGCAGCACAGCTTTCCCAATGTCAGAATAGGTGTAATGGTCGGCATTGGCGGCGGTGCACCAAGTGAGAAGCACGACATTCGTCTAGGCGACATTGTGGTCAGCGCACCTCGTGATGGCGAGGGCGGGGTATTCCAGTACGACTTTGGCAAGACGATCCAGGACCAGGCCTTTCAACACACGCGATTTTTAAACCAGCCCCCGACAATTTTACGAACTGCGTTGACGGGAATCCAGGCCCAGTACACGAGGAAGGGGCATCAGCTTGAAGAGGCCATCAGCGTCATTATCGAGAAGAACCCGAGGTTACGACAGGAATACGAGCGGCCGCAGCCAGGTACTGATAGGCTATTTAAGGCTGAAGTTACTCACGACTTAAGAGGCTGCGCAGCATTCTGTGCTAATGAACCGTCGAATTTGGTACCGCGGCGCGAACGGACGAAACATGAGGATAATCCGGCAATTCATTACGGCCTGATTGCTTCAGCAAACCAGTTAATGAAGGACGCTTTAGTTCGGGATAGGCTTGCAATGGAGAAGGACGTTCTGTGTTTTGAAATGGAGGCCGCAGGCCTGATGAATCACTTTCCGTGTCTGGTGATTCGCGGTATATGCGACTACTCGGACTCGCACAAAATCAAGGAGTGGCAAGGATATGCAGCAATGGCAGCAGCTGCATATGCGAAAGATCTTCTCTGTCGAATAGCTCCAAATAGGGTTGAGGCTGAAAAGAAGATAAGCGATATTCTATATGCTCAGTCCAAGGCTTTATCTGGTCGGTCCAAGGGCCTCAGAATCATACTATTAATGCGTATTAACCCTGTGTCCAGGCATCCATGAATTTGCAGAAGAGCACGTGGACGTTGCAAAACGTCACCATGAGGTTGCAGAAGAGAACCGCGACCTTATAAAGGAGCAGCTCCAGGCTCAGAAAGACCTCGCCAAGGAGAGACTGTCCAAATACGAACAAAAAGAAGAACGAAAATGTCGCCAGCTGTTCCGCCTCACAACTGACGGCAGCGACGCCACGTACGAGTGGTACAAAGGCCGAGTGGAAGAAAGGGTTGAAGGCACGTGCCTGTGGTTACTCAGACACAAGCATTTCCAGAGCTGGTTGAAACAGGAGTCTGGGCCCCTGCTAGTCACGGCGGATCCTGGCTGTGGAAAGTCGGTGTTAGCCAAGTACCTGATCGACCATGTCTTACCACCATCGGTCACCATCTGCTACTTCTTCTTCAAGGACCAGGACCAGAACAAGGTCTGGCAAGCACTTTGCGCGCTGCTTCACCAGCTCTTCTCTCAGAAGCCGTCTCTGATCGAACATGCTTTGCCACAATTCCGCAAGGATGGGCAAGGGTTGATTAACTCTACAGAATCGCTGTGGACGATTCTACGGAACGCTATAAAAGATCCTCAAGCAGGACCTATAATCATAGTCCTTGATGCCCTGGACGAATGTGCCGAATCAGAGTTTGCGGACCTGATGCGGAATGTGAGGAGCCAATCCCGCGGGGGTTATGGCAAGTTGAAGTATCTTCTAACGTGCCGCCCGTACGAGCAGATCGTGTCTGAGTTCCACGGCCTATTGGGCGCTTTTCCAAATATCCGTATACCAGGAGAGGAAGAGTCGGAAGCTATCAGTAAGGAGGTGAATCGCGTCATTATGCACCGGGTCAATCAGCTGTCAGAAAAGAAGACCCTCTCACCCGACGTCAAGAGCCATCTAGAGAAAAGACTACAGAAGACTACCCACCGCACTTATCTCTGGGTATACCTTGTGTTCGACTACTTAGAGAAAGAAGACTTTAAAAAGACACAAAGGGGGGTCGAGGCCACTATTGCAACGCTTCCGGGAAGTATCAATGGGGCATATGAACAAATTCTTAGCAAGTCTAATGCTAAGGAGCATCCAATGGTTCGGAAGGCCTTGAGCATTATCTTGGCCGCGAGTCGGCCGCTGACACTCTCGGAAATGAACGTTGCTATGAATATAGACAACACATCACAGTCTTTTCGCGACCTCGACTTAGAGGACGAGGAGGACTTCAAGTTGCGTCTAAGATCTTGGTGTGGACTCTTCGTCTCAATCCATCATGGCAAAATTTATTTCCTTCATCAAACTGCTCGCGAGTTTCTCCTCGCAGATTTAGCATCGCCTACAACTGTCCTATCAGAGCTATACTGGCATCACTCCATCCCTATCCGCTGCGCACACGCCGTTCTTGCAGAGCTCTGCGTGCGCTATCTGAGCTTCTTTAACTCTGACGCTAGCCTCCTAACAGATGCAAATGTGGAAGCCGGCCACTCTGTTGATAGTCACCCCTTCTTAGATTACTCGGCTAAAACTTGGGGCACTCATTTCCGCGAGGCCGATATTACTGATGACGCTGCCCTTATACCTTCCGCTCTGAGAATTTGTGATCCAGATTCGAAGAGCTACTCAGCATGGTTTAAAATCTACTGGAAGACAACAGGTATGAAGACTACTGAGTATTTTACAGATCTTATGGTAGCGTCGTACTATGGCCATCGAAACGCCGTCAAGCTACTTCTCAAAAAGGGCGCCGAGGTCGAGGCGAAGGATAAGTATTATGGTGGGACGCCGCTTTGGTGGGCCGCCCAGAACGGGCATGAGGCTGTCGTCAAGCTGCTGCTCGAGAAGGGCGCTGACAAGGAGGCCAAGGACGAGGAGTATGGCCGGACGCCGCTTTGGTGGGCCGCCGAGAGGGGGCACGAGGCCGTCGTCAGGCTGCTGCTCGACCGGGGCGCCAATAAGGAGGCCATGGGCGAGTGGGGCGGTGGGACGCCGCTATGGCAGGCCGCCGGGAATTGGCATGAGGCCGTCGTCAAGCTGCTGCTCGACCGGGGCGCCGACGTCGAGGCCATGGGAGGGTGGGGCGGTGGGACGCCGCTTTCACGGGCTGCCGAGATCGGGCACGAGGCTGTCGTCAAGCTGCTGCTCGACCGGGGCGCCGACGTCGAGGCCATGGGCGATAATGGTGGGACACCGCTTTGGCGGGCCGCCGGGAACCGGCACGAGGCCGTCGTCAAGCTGCTGCTCGACCGGGGCGCCGACGTCGAGGCCAAGGATGAGTTTCTTGGTCGGACGGCGCTTTGGCGGGCCGCCGGGAACGGGCACGAGGCCGTCGTCAAGCTGCTGCTCGAGAAGGGCGCCAACGTTGAGGCCAAGGATAAAGAGCATGGTCGGACGGCGCTTTGGCGGGCCGTCGGGAGCGGGCATGAGGCCGTCGTCAAGCTGCTGCTCGAAAAGGGCGCCGACGTCGAGGCCAAGGACGATTATGGTCGGACGCCGTTTTGGCGGGCCGTCGGTAGCGGGCACGAGGCCGTCGTCAAGCTGCTGAGATAACACGTTAACCACCACCGCGCCCCCCTCCTGCTCCCCGCCCTCGTCCTGCTCCCCGCCCTCGCTTATATACCTCGGAAGTGGTAAATCAATGCTAGGTAAATGGAAGAATTTTTATTAGTTAACGTTTCTCGAATGCTGGGACTTCTCTGTTGGATTCTAGTGACAGCCTCCGATTCTAAATTGATTGATGCTCACGACCACTGGATGTGAGGAATCGGAAGACGCCCTGCCCCGCATCGCACATGTCGGCTGAGCTGCTCTGACATATCGAATGCGCTGCAGTGGTAATGGATTGTTTCTCTAGGTAGGAAATCGACGCTAAAACTACAGGCAACATAATATTACGAGGAGATATGCGCATACTGCTATAACTGACGAGGCATTGCTAAATGTGTGACATCTTAGGTAATAGGATGGCGACTTGGTTCTTATAGATACTGCTCTAAGACGGCCTCGGACATGAAATCCTCCACTGTCATAGCTGAAAATCGCGTGCAACAGAACCGAGAAAACAGAGGACGAGAGTGCAGCTATACAAACTGCCAGAGAGGTCGTGGAATTGATCCGGCAGAAGCATGACGCAGAGTTTGGGCCAACCAAAGTTTGGAGGGTCTATCCAAATGCAAGTTTGCTGCCAGGAACCACTGCTGAGTATATTTTCAAGGAGACTTACCGACGTCTACAGGATGTGAAGGCACGCTATGATCCAGAGAATGTCTTCCACAAGAAACATCCCATCGTTCCAAAGCCCACGGCAGCATAAATTACTAGGAAGCTTTGGCCTAGCTTTGTCTTGATTGGCAAACTAGGCCCTTATATTTCTGTCACAACAGATTAGTCCGGTTAGATGGAGGCCTGGCTTTCCTTCTGGCCAGGAAATCGCCTTTGCGCAGTAGCAGGCCCTTAACTAGGGTATGTTTTGGTTGTTATTGGGGTTGTCTCTTTCTCAAGAGGCCAAGGTATCACTGAACAGGTAGAAAGAGGGGCCCCTAGCCACATGTTTAGATAGTTGAAAATTAAGAGCTTCTTATGACCTCAATTTCCCATTGTTATATTTGGCCTTAATCAATATTCAAATCGAATAACCTTCTCCTCAGATACAAGATAAAGTGAACATGGTACATAGGCCACTAGGGATCTATTCCAAACGTACAATCAACCCCTTTCGGCGTCTTCATGTATCAGCTTCATCTATTGTCATGGTTCAGTTATCACTAGTTTTCATGTCAGCTATACATATGTAAACCTGCGCATACTAAACAATGAATAAGTCTACCCAGTTAGAACCCTAACATCACCTCAGTGTTGATTAAATTGCAGATTTGGTAATGAATGAATGAATGTGAAACTGCTGCCCCGTAAAGGTCCAGAGTGGCCCATCACCGGCAGCTTGGAGATGGGTCCCTGGAACATCTCCCCGAGAACGCTATCACCCTTCGGCGTACGCAGAGCTCGCTTGAATGAATACTATTGAAAAAGATGTTCGTAAGCTATTCGTATACGAGGGGAAGTAAAGGGAGATTTTTCAGGATTGAAAATCAGCATCGATTGACTCTTTCTCTTGGCACCTGTACTTGCAGTATGTTTTACCTGCCCGAGGTAGCGTAGTCTGGGGAGTTAACTGACTTCATACAACATCCGCAAATGCAGCTCTTCGAACCAGGCTCTCATCTCGCTATAGATATATATATATGGTCTGCTATACAGGGAGAAATCTGCAGCCAGCTTACATCCCTTCCAAAACCACCAACACAGGATTCAGGATCTGGTTATGGCCCAGTAGGGCTTCTTTTTGAGATGGATTTCGCACCCGCCTGGCGCAAACCACGGCCCAGTCGGCCTTGACCGCCGGGTAATAGCAGTACAAGGAGGCTACGGGCACGGCAATCAACGAAGGGATGTGAGCAAAGTGATGGTGCGATTCATAGCTAATAATACTGTTGAGACTTCTATCACAGGCTAATTCAGGTGGAGGATAAATCACCCTTAAATTTTCATATTTGAATTAGCTAGATTCCCCTCTGGTTACCTTAACGGAGGTTTCCACGGCAGGTAGGATAGGACGGGATAGGCAGCCTTAACGAAACGAAACCCAATTTGCGTTTCGAGTACTATAGCAAAGTCAAGCTTCCATTGCCATATTGAGTAAGTGGGTGCAACATATATTAAAACCCTGGGAAGGGATATGGATCTTCTGCTGGCCTCCTCTCTGTTCCTCCATCATTCTTCAAGCCTCCTAAGAAGCTGGTGTTTAGTGTATACAGCTCTGGGTCCGCCCTCATCGCAGATGTTTGGGCAATAACATCTTCTAGATCTTGCTGAGCGTCGAAGTACTTGCCATTAAGCGCCTCTTTCACAATGCCAGTAGCTAAGGCAACAGATACCATGCCACTTAGGTAGGGAGAGTCCTTAAAGTCTTTCAAGCTATCGAGAAGCATCTCCCCCACGTGAGGGTACTCAACGAAGAATTCAGCTAGACTTTCTACTCCTAGGGTTGGTAGGGGCTCCTCAAGGGCACCATACGAAGAACGCAAAAGCAAAGATGAGAAATAAGGATGCCATACCGGGCGATGTAAGATTCGAGGGAACAGCTCCAGGATGAAGCGCGTATATGTGAATATCGTGTTGTCCGGCCAAGTCTAGCTCCCGCTGCCAGCAGCTCGTCATCCTGACCAGGGCGGCCTTGCCTGTGCAGTAAATTGTGTTGAACGGAATGTCGGACGTCCCACCGCGTGAGGCCACGTTGATGACGCAGCCTCGTTGTCTTTGCATGAAGCTCGGCATCACCAGCCGCGTCAGGTAGAATGGGCCCAGCAGGTTGACGCCCAGCCCATCAAGCATGCTTTCGGGGGGGTGAGAGTGCAGCTAGAGGGCCGCGACCGGTTAGCCAAAGTCCCATATCTCGTACATGTCTCTGTCATGTTGGGGTTTGGAACCAGTCGGCATACCGGTCCTAAGTGGTCCACTCCTGCGTTGTTGACGAGCACGTCGATGCTGCCGATACTCCTTTCAGTCTGTCGTAAGACAATTATTAACATCGACGGTCAATTATACTTGGAAAAGGGGCGCGGCATAAGGAGAGTTGGGGAGTATTTAGGCTGTACTATGTATGGAGCGTACCGTTTCCACGAGCTCCCGGCAGCTGGCCAACTCAGAGATGTTGCACTGGATGAATGTGACGCTGGTCGCTCCCAAGCCTATACACCGATCTTTGAACCCAGCCGGGGCCGGAGTACGGTTGTACACGAGGACTAGCTTCGCGCCAGCAACAGCAAAACACTCTGCCATAGCTCGACCGATAGTTCCTGCGGAGCCTAGCATGAAAGCGTCAAAGTCAGCTTGGCAAACATTACGTGGTTCTAATGGCAGCCCCAGCGAGGAGCTGTTTTACTCACCTGTGATCAACGCGACTTTGTCCCGTAACGAGCCTTTAAACTTGGCGGGCTGAATAAAAGAGTAAATTTCATTGTGTAGCCGAGGGCTGTATTGAGTCATGGTAGGAGTATCGACGTCTGGTGTAGCGTGGTAGATTTGGCTGGCTGTTTGGTTGTCTTGGACTAGTTTTACCGTCCCTTGTTTGTAAGGCCACGCGTTGAGTTCCAGCTCATTCTATCTCCAGAATGGGTGCTTCCTCCTTCATATGCATTCTGAGTAGCTGCCGATACCTCCTTTAATCCAAGAAGGCAGCCAGGCACCATGAGTGCCTGGCTGCATGGGATCCGAAAGTAGCGTGACATGAGACCTCTACGCCGTCTCCATTGCGGGAACACAAACAGTCACGTTGGCGAACTGGCTAGGCGTGAGTGTCACGTCCTGTCAAGCGGGTCCTTTGCAAAGCACCGTCGGATCTTCTTCTTTTGCCCGGGACGGCCCATTTTCTGCAGACCGTGGGGCCCATGTTTCCGCAGTCCGGAGACCCC